>CM051023.1:1427081-1474581 GCA_027704905.1 Muraenolepis orangiensis | reverse complement strand
AGTGACCAATCAGCTGCCGCACCTCTCATCAACGTCAAGCGACGTCACTGAACAGGGGGCGTGGCCAAGCCATGTGCGCTGGCGGCGCAGAACACACACCTGTCGGCAATTGCGTGGCTGATTGCTAATCCCCTCACCTGGGGTATATATACCCTGGCTTCCCGTTACCCCGGGGTTAGGTCGTACGTCTTACTGCACGTCATACGTTGTTCACGTTACGTCGGACATTCTGGACGGAATCGCCACGCTGATGTCCCGGAGATCCAGAACCAGCCTGTCCCACGTCACCCGCCTGTGTCGCGTTACTCCGGTCTATACGAGCTCCCCGGTCATTATAATTACCTGTCTGGTACCTGTCGCTACTCGACCTCCCGGTACCCAGACTCCTCCCCGTCCCGGACTACTCGCCGGTCTACTACCTGCCGGTACTCCGCGGATCGACCTCCCGGTACCCTGACCCCTGGACTGTCCCTGATCACTCTCTTGTTGTGTTTGTGTTGTGTGTGTTTTAAATAAAGCTTTATGTTACAGCTCCACTGTCTTGGTCTGCGTTCTGGGTCCCCCGACCAATCCCACTTGTGACACTACAGATGTTACAGGTGTTTTGAAATAGCCTCGATTTCTAACGAGGTTTTGCTCAATCGTTCTTGTTCGTTTTGTTGTTCATTAAATAGTCAAATTTATTTGAGGTCTTTGTCATTCTTTTCGTCAATCTAGGTGTACATTATAGTTGCGTTTGTAATATAGACAGTTTTTTGAAACACATCAAATAAAATCTGTCCGGACACTTGACCGGCAAGAAAAAATCCTAGCGGAAACCCTGATATATATATATATATATATATATATATATATATATATATATATCAGTGGCGAAGCGTGTCTATCACAACTGGACCTTCTGTAGACCAGGGGTTCCCAAACTTTTCAGCCCGCGACCCCCAAAATAACAGACTGGAGACTGGCGACTCCCCCACTATCACCATCCGACGGGGTGGGGAGGGGGTAATGTTGCGATCGCGAACATCGTGAAGTCCAATGGGGGGGGGGGGGGGGGTAATCGCTATCGCGAACATTGTGTGTGGCTTTTTTTCAATGATGATACTGTCGTGAATCTGTGGGAATCAGAATTCCTTTATTTGTCACTCACGTAACAATAATAATAATAATACAAATGTTAAAAAATAAATAAAAAATATTAATAATAAAAGAAAAAATAAATAAACCTCATGGGTCACATCAAGAGGATTCTGAAATCATCTCGCGACCCCTCCCTTGGGGTCCCGCAACCCCCACTTTTGGAACCCCTGCTGTAGACCCCCCCCATTCGAAATTTCCGTTTTTCTAGTCAGACGGACATCACGGATACAGTCACTTTATGCCTTATCTCATTTAGGCAGATAAGATTGTCGCAGCCAATTTCCAAGTGTACCATAGTTGGTAAAGCAGTGTCCATGTAGTGAAGTAACAGCCCATCATCTTCGCCTTCGCCATTTTGACGTAAGATCCTACGTAGAAAAAACGTAGCACTACGCTAGATCCCCTCTCGCTCCAGCCAGTATACCTTCTAGCTCCCTATTGAGCTGTGGGGAAATCTGAAAGAATACGCCCATGGGCTACAAATCACTATATGATTGGTTGATCAAATTGTCAATCCAAACGTACGCTCTCATTCAGTCTAAGGGCCAAAGTCATCGGGAATACTTTGGTTGAAGGATATTCTTCCCAGCAACCTAGAAAAATATCTGATTGGTTGCATTGTTTTTCAAACAGAAAACCACTCAAATGCGTAGTGCATGGACCGAGAAAGACAAACAAATCAACGTAACTGTAATATAACAGATCAACAACTCAGATACCATTCTCATTTATTCATTTTATTTAAATTTGATTAAATTTGATTAAATTGTATTACATTTTATTAATACAATTAATTAAAAAAAATTTGTTTCATCTGAGAGTTCCAGGGTCTTCTCTGAATACCTTGAAGGCCCTGACGCTTCACCACTGATATATATATATACACGGTAGTGCAAATTAGAAATGTCTTTCCATACACCAAAGGTGAAATTGTGATGAACCGTGTGTGAACCATGGTGAGGTTGGGTAGCATTTGATACATACAATACAGTAGTGTAGTTACAACAAGAAAATCCACTAACAGTACATACCACACAGAGATACAGTACGTACCACAGGGAGATACAGTACGTACCACAGGGAGATACAGTACGTACCACACAGAGATACAGTACGTACCACAGGGAGATACAGTACTTACCACACAGAGATACAGTTCAAACCACACAGAGATACAGTACGTACCACACAGAGATACAGTATGTACCACACAGAGATACAGTACCTACCACAGGGAGATACAGTATGTACCACACAGAGATACAGTACATACCTCACAGAGATACTGTACGTACCACACTGAGTTACAGTACATACCACACAGAGATACATTACGTACCACAGGGAGATACAGTACGTACCACACAGAGATATAGTATGTACCACACAGAGATACAGTACGTACCACACAGAGATACAGTACGTACCACAGGGAGATACAGTATTTACCACACAGAGATACAGTACGTACCCCACAGAGATACAGTACGTACCACACAGAGATACAGTTCATACCACACAGAGATACAGAACGTACCACACAGAGACACAGTATGTACAGCACAGAGATACAGTACGCCAGCACACAGAGATACAGTATGTACCACACAGAGACACAGTACTTACCACACGAAGATACAGTACGTACAACACGGAGATACAGTACGGCAGCACACGGAGATACAGTATGTACCCCACAGAGATACAGTCCATACCACACGGAGATACAGTACGCCAGCACCCGGAAATACATTACGTAACGCACGGCGATGATCGTCGGTGATCGGCGGAGAACGCTGGTCCGAAAATAAAGTTTTGAACATGCACAAAAGTTCTCATGGAGACCAGCGTTCTTCAACGTTTAACGTTAAACGCTGGAGAACGCTGGAGAACGTTCGTGGAACGTTGTACTAACGTTCGCCGAACGTTGCACGCGTTCGGCTATTGTTAGTCAGTCGTTACCCTAGCGTTACTTGGTTGTTATTAATCGTTCACAATCTTTGCTTTGCAGTGAACGACTCACTGGCGACCTGTCAACGACCACTGAACGGACCCCTAGCACACCCCTAGCGCACGCAGCGTGTGAATAACGTCAAACGAACGTCATCTGGCGTCCAATGAGCGTCAATTGAGCGTTTCCCGAACGTCCATGCATGTGGGTATATAAACCGATGCTTTTAAAGCAGGGTTCAGTTGATGTTGGGCTACCGTAGAGTACACCCGCCATGGAGGATCCAGAAAGACTAAGGAGGGTATATATGCTTGCCATAGCCCAGCATGAAGTAGATGTACTGAACCTGAACATAGCTGACCACATCGAGGGACCTCGCCCGCAGAGAAGAAGACCCCGACGAAGCCCGTTTGAACATGCAACCCACACGCCAGCAACACGCTAATCTGTCGTTAGTCACACGTTAGTCACACGCTCAACACGCTCGTCTAACGTTGACTAATCGTAAGTCACGCGCCAGTGACACGTCAGCACACGCTAACGTCGTTTTCAGGGGTGTCTTACTTGGTCGCTGGTACACACTCCTCATGCGTTAGTCACACGCTAGTCATGCGATAGTCAAACGCCAGATGTGTCCACCTCACCCTAGAATGCTCGTTTAAGTTTAAGAGTTTGTCTTACCAGTTTAAGTCAAGTCAAATCACAGTTATAGTCTCAAAGGGCTTCACATGCCACATGTTTACAACACCCCCCAAACCCTTGCCCCCCTAAGGGCAAGAAAAAACTCCCTTAATTACGTAGGAAAAAATCTTGAGAAGGAACACAGAGTAGAAGGGGATCCCTCCTTCCTTGGATGGTTCAGGAGTGCAATTGGTGCCATAAGTGACTTATAGTAATGTACATAGTAAAGTACAAAAAAAATTAATAATAATAATATTATACATATAATATACACAATATACAAATAATAAAATGAGAATATCATTTGTGCGTGGTGCTGGCCGGTATCCTTCAGGTGGGGATCACAGCAGCACACTGGAAATGCTAAGGGTTTCTTAGCATTTTAAGGGATTTTATTAGCAGTTTAAGGGTTTTTCTTAGCAGTTTAAGGATTTTTTTCTTACCAGTTAAAGGGTTTTTCTTACCAGTTTAAGTGTTTATTTTACTAGTTTAAGGGTTTCTCTTACCAGTTCAAGGTATTTTTCTTAGCAGTTTAATGTTTTTTCTTAGCAGTTTAAGGTTTTTTCTTTCCAGTTTAAGGGTTTTTTCTTTCCAATTTAAGGGTTTTTCTTACCAGTTTAAGGGTTTTTCTGAGCAGTTTAGGGGTTTTGTCTTACAAGTTTAAAGGTTTTTCTTACCAGTTTAAGGGTTTTTCTTACCAGTTTAAAGTTTTTTTAGCAGTTTAAGGGTTTTTATTAGCAGTTTAAGGTTTATTTTTTAGCAGTTTAAGTGTTTTTCTGAGCAGTTTAAGGGTTTTTTCTTACCAGTTTAAGGGTTTTTCTTAGCAGTTTAAGGGTTTATTTGACCAGTTTAAGGGTTTATCTTAACAGTTAAGGGTTTTTGTTTTACAAGTTTAAAGTTTTTTCTTACCAGTTAAAGGGTTTTTCTTACCAGTTTAAGGGTTTATTTTACTAGTTTAAGGGTTTCTCTTACCAGTTCAAGGTTTTTTTCTTAGCAGTTTAATGTTTTTTCTTAGCAGTTTAATGTTTTTTCTTTCCAGTTTACGTGTTTTTTCTTACCAATTTAAGGGTTTTTCTTACCAGTTTAAGGGGTTTTCTTACCAGTTTAAAGGTTTCTTAGCAGTTTAAGGGTTTTTATTAGCAGTTTAAGGGTTTTTTCTTAGCAGTTTAAGGGTTTATTTTACCAGTTTAAGGGTTTATCTTAACAGTTAAGGGTTTTTCTTACCAGTTAAAGGTTTTCTAAACAGTTTAAGGGTTTTTCATACCAGTTTAGGGGTTTTGTCTTACAAGTTTAAAGGTTTTTCTTACCAGTTTAAGGGTTTTTCTTACCAGTTTAATGTTTTTTCTTAGCAGTTTAAGGTTTTTTCTTTCCACTTTAAGGGTTTTTTCTTACCAATTTAAGGGTTTTTCTTACCAGTTTAAGGGTTTTTCTTACCAGTTTAGGGGTTTTGTCTTACAAGTTTAAAGGTTTTTCTTACCAGTTTAAGGGTTTTTCTTACCAGTTTAAAGGTTTCTTAGCAGTTTAAGGGTTTTTATTAGCAGTTTAAGTTTTTTTTTTAGCAGTTTAAGTTTTTTTCTGAGCTGTTTAAGGGTTTTTTCTTGCCAGTTTAAGGGTTTTTCTTAGCAGTTAAGGGTTTATTTGACCTGTTTAAGGGTTTATCTTAACAGTTAAGGGTTTTTCTTACCAGTTTAAGGTTTTCTAAACAGTTTAAGGGTTTTTGTCTTACAAGTTTAAAGGTTTTTCTTACCAGTTTAAGTGTTTTTCTTACCAGTTTAAGGGTTTCAAAACAGTTTGAGGGTTTTTCTTACCAGTTTAGGGGTTTTTGTTTTACAAGTTTAAAGGTTTTTCTTACCAGTTTAAGGGTTTTTCTTACCAGTTTAGTGTTTTTTCTTAGCAGTTTAAAGGTTTTTCTAAGCAGTTTAAGGGTTTTTCTTAGCAGTTTAAGGGTTTTTTGTTAGCAGATTAAGGGCTTTTCATAGCAGTTTAAGGGTTTTTCTTATTAGTTTAAGGGTTTTTCTTCCCAGCTTAAGGGTTTTTCTTCCCAGCTTAAGGGTTTTTCTTATTAGTTTAAGGGTTTTTCTTACCATTTTAAGGATTTCTTAGCAGTTTAAGGGTTTTTCATAGCAGTTTAAGGGTTTTTCTTATTAGTTTAAGGGTTTTTCTTACCAGTTTAAGGATTTCTTAGCAGTTTAAGGGATTTTATTAGCAGTTTAAGGGTTTTTCTTAGCAGTTTAAGTGTTTATTTTACTAGTTTAAGGGTTTTTCTTACCAGTTCAAGGGTTTTTCTTAGCAGTTTAAGGGTTTTTTCTTACCAGTTAAAGGGTTTTTCTTAACAGTTTTAGTGGTTATTTTACTAGTGTAAGGGTTTTTCTTACCAGTTTAAGGATTTATTTTACCAGTTTAAGGGTTTATCTTAACAGTTTAAGGCTTGTTCTTACCAGTTTAAGGGTTTTTCTTAGCAGTTTAAGGGATTTTCTTACCAGTTAAAGGGTTTTTCTTACCAGTTTAAGAGTTTATTTTACTAGTTTAAGGGATTTATCATACCAGATTGAGGGTTTCTTTTACCAGTTTAAGGGTTTCTCATACCAGTTAAAAGTTTTTTTCTTAGCAGTTTAATGGTTTTTCTTAGCAGTTTAAGGTTTTTCTTACCAGTTTAAGGGTTTTTGTTACCAGTTAAAGGGTTTTCTTACCAGTTTAGGGGTTTTTCTTACCAGTTTAAGGGTTTCTAACCAGTTTAAGAGTTGTTCCTACCAGTTTAGGTTTTTTTTCATAGAAGTTTAAATGTTTTTCATACCAGTTTAGTGTTTTTTGTTAGCAGTTTAAGGGTTTTGTCTTAAAAGTTTAAAGGTTTTTCTTACCAGTTTAAGGTTTTTTCTTACCAGTTTAGTGGTTTTTCTTAGCAGTTTAAGGGTTTTTCTTAACAGTTTAAGGGTTTTTCTTCCCAGCTTAAAGGTTTTTCTTACCAGTTTAAGTGTTTTTCTTACTAGTTTAAGGGTTTCTTAGCAGTTTAAGCGTTTTTATTAGCAGTTTAAGGGTTTTTCTTACTAGTTAAATGTTTTTTCTTACAAGTTGAAGGGGTTTTCTTACCAGTTTAAGGGTTTTTCTTAGCAGTTTAAGGGTTTTTTCTTACCAGTAAAGGGTTATTCATAGCAGTTTAAGTGGTTATTTTACTAGTGTAAGGGTTTTTCTTACCAGTTTAAGGGTTTATTTTACAAGTTTAAGGGTTTATCTTAACAGTTTAAGGGTTGTTCTTACCAGTTTAAGGGGTTTTCTTACCAGTTTAAAGGTTTCTTAGCAGTTTAAGGGTTTTTATTAGCAGTTTAAGGATTTTTTCTTAGCAGTTTAAGGGTTTATTTTACCAGTTTAAGGGTTTATCTTAACAGTTAATGGTTTTTCTTACCAGTTTAAGGTTTTCTAAACAGTTTACGGGTTTTTCTTACCAGTTTAATGGGTTTTCTTACCTGTTTAAAGGTTTATTAGCAGTTTAAGGGTTTTTATTAGCAGTTTAAGAGTTGTTCCTACCAGTTTAGGTTTTTTTTCATAGAAGTTTAAATGTTTTTCATACCAGTTTAGTGTTTTTTGTTAGCAGTTTAAGGGTTTTGTCTTAAAAGTTTAAAGGTTTTTCTTACCAGTTTAAGGTTTTTTCTTACCAGTTTAGTGGTTTTTCTTAGCAGTTTAAGGGTTTTTCTTAACAGTTTAAGGGTTTTTCTTCCCAGCTTAAAGGTTTTTCTTACCAGTTTAAGTGTTTTTCTTACTAGTTTAAGGGTTTCTTAGCAGTTTAAGCGTTTTTATTAGCAGTTTAAGGGTTTTTCTTACTAGTTAAATGTTTTTTCTTACAAGTTGAAGGGGTTTTCTTACCAGTTTAAGGGTTTTTCTTAGCAGTTTAAGGGTTTTTTCTTACCAGTAAAGGGTTATTCATAGCAGTTTAAGTGGTTATTTTACTAGTGTAAGGGTTTTTCTTACCAGTTTAAGGGTTTATTTTACAAGTTTAAGGGTTTATCTTAACAGTTTAAGGGTTGTTCTTACCAGTTTAAGGGGTTTTCTTACCAGTTTAAAGGTTTCTTAGCAGTTTAAGGGTTTTTATTAGCAGTTTAAGGATTTTTTCTTAGAAGTTTAAGGGTTTATTTTACCAGTTTAAGGGTTTATCTTAACAGTTAAGGGTTTTTCTTACCAGTTTAAGGTTTTCTAAACTGTTTAAGGGTTTTTCATACCAGTTTAGGGGTTTTGTCTTACAAGTTTAAAGGTTTTTCTTACCAGTTTAAGGGTTTTTCTTACCAGTTTAATGTTTTTTCTTAGCAGTTTAAGGTTTTTTCTTTCCAGTTTAAGGGTTTTTTCTTACCAATTTAAGGGTTTTTCTTACCAGTTTAAGGGTTTTTCTTACCAGTTTAGGGGTTTTGTCTTACAAGTTTAAAGGTTTTTCTTACCAGTTTAAGGGTTTTTCTTACCAGTTTAAAGGTTTCTTACCAGTTTAAGGTTTTCTAAACAGTTTAAGGGTTTTTGTCTTACAAGTTTAAAGGTTTTTCTTACCAGTTTAAGGGTTTTTCTTACCAGTTTAAGGGTTTCAAAAAGTTTGAGGGTTTTTCTTACCAGTTTAGGGGTTTTGTTTTACAAGTTTCAAATTTTTCTTACCAGTTTAAGGGTTTTTCTTACCAGTTTAGTGTTTTTTCTTAGCAGTTTAAAGGTTTTTCTAAGCAGTTTAAGGGTTTTTCTTAGCAGTTTAAGGGTTTTTTGTTAGCAGTTTAAGGGTTTTTCATAGCAGTTTAAGGGTTTTTCTTATTAGTTTAAGGGTTTTTCTTCCCAGCTTAAGGGTTTTTCTTATTAGTTTAAGGGTTTTTCTTACCATTTTAAGGATTTCTTAGCAGTTTAAGGGTTTTTCATAGCAGTTTAAGGGTTTTTCTTATTAGTTTAAGGGTTTTTCTTACCAGTTTAAGGATTTCTTACCAGTTTAAGGGATTTTATTAGCAGTTTAAGGGTTTTTCTTAGCAGTTTAAGTGTTTATTTTACTAGTTTAAGGGTTTTTCTTACCAGTTCAAGGGTTTTTCTTAGCAGTTTAAGGGTTTTTTCTTACCAGTTTAATGGATTTTCTTACCAGTTAAAGGGTTTTTCTTACCAGTTTAAGGGTTTATTTTACCAGTTTAAAGGTTTATCTTAACAGTTTAAGGGTTGTTCTTACCAGTTTAAGGGTTTTTCTTAGCAGTTTAATGGATTTTCTTACCAGTTAAAGGGTTTTTCTTACCAGTTTAAGTGTTTATTTTACTAGTTTAAGGGTTTTATCATACCAGATTGAGGGTTTCTTTTACCAGTTTAAGGGTTTCTCATACCAGTTTAAGGGTTTCTAACCAGTTTAAGAGTTTTTCCTACCAGTTTAGGTTTTTTTTCATAAAAGTTTAAATGTTTTTCTTACCAGTTTAAGGGGTTTTCTTACCAGTTTAGTGGTTTTTCTTGGCAGTTTAAGGGTTTTTCTTTGCAGTTTAAGGTTTTTTCTTACCAGTTTAAGGGTTTTTGTTACCAGTTAAAGGGTTTTCTTACCAGTTTAGGGTTTTTTCTTACCAGTTTAAATGTTTTTCTTAGCAGTTTAATGGTTTTTCTTACCAGTTTAGTGGTTTTTCTTAGCAGTTTAGGGGTTTTTCTTAGTAGTTTAAGGGTTTTTATTACCAGTTTAAGGGTTTTTCTTATCAGTTTAAGGGTTTTTCTTACCAGCTTAATGGTTTTTCTTACCAGTTTAAGAGTTTTTCTTAGCAGTTTAAGTGTTTATTTTACTAGTTTAAGGGTTTTTCATACCAGATTGAGGGTTTCTTTTACCAGTTTAAGGGTTTCTCTTACTAGTTCAAGGTTTTGTTCTTAGCAGTTTAATGGTTTTTCTTACAAGTTGAAGGGGTTTTCTTACCAGTTTAAGGGTTTTTCTTAGCAGTTTAAGGGTTTTTTCTTACCAGTAAAGGGTTATTCATAGCAGTTTAAGTGGTTATTTTACTAGTGTAAGGGTTTTTCTTACCAGTTTAAGGGTTTATTTTACAAGTTTAAGGGTTTATCTTAACAGTTTAAGGGTTGTTCTTACCAGTTTAAGGGGTTTTCTTACCAGTTTAAAGGTTTCTTAGCAGTTTAAGGGTTTTTATTAGCAGTTTAAGGATTTTTTCTTAGAAGTTTAAGGGTTTATTTTACCAGTTTAAGGGTTTATCTTAACAGTTAAGGGTTTTTCTTACCAGTTTAAGGTTTTCTAAACTGTTTAAGGGTTTTTCATACCAGTTTAGGGGTTTTGTCTTACAAGTTTAAAGGTTTTTCTTACCAGTTTAAGGGTTTTTCTTACCAGTTTAATGTTTTTTCTTAGCAGTTTAAGGTTTTTTCTTTCCAGTTTAAGGGTTTTTTCTTACCAATTTAAGGGTTTTTCTTACCAGTTTAAGGGTTTTTCTTACCAGTTTAGGGGTTTTGTCTTACAAGTTTAAAGGTTTTTCTTACCAGTTTAAGGGTTTTTCTTACCAGTTTAAAGGTTTCTTAGCAGTTTAAGGGTTTTTATTAGCAGTTTAAGTTTTTTTTTTAGCAGTTTAAGGGTTTATTTGACCAGTTTAAGGGTTTATCTTAACAGTTAAGGGTTTTTCTTACCAGTTTAAGGTTTTCTAAACAGTTTAAGGGTTTTTGTCTTACAAGTTTAAAGGTTTTTCTTACCAGTTTAAGGGTTTTTCTTACCAGTTTAAGGGTTTCAAAAAAGTTTGAGGGTTTTTCTTACCAGTTTAGGGGTTTTGTTTTACAAGTTTCAAATTTTTCTTACCAGTTTAAGGGTTTTTCTTACCAGTTTAGTGTTTTTTCTTAGCAGTTTAAAGGTTTTTCTAAGCAGTTTAAGGGTTTTTCTTAGCAGTTTAAGGGTTTTTTGTTAGCAGTTTAAGGGTTTTTCATAGCAGTTTAAGGGTTTTTCTTATTAGTTTAAGGGTTTTTCTTCCCAGCTTAAGGGTTTTTCTTATTAGTTTAAGGGTTTTTCTTACCATTTTAAGGATTTCTTAGCAGTTTAAGGGTTTTTCATAGCAGTTTAAGGGTTTTTCTTATTAGTTTAAGGGTTTTTCTTACCAGTTTAAGGATTTCTTACCAGTTTAAGGGATTTTATTAGCAGTTTAAGGGTTTTTCTTAGCAGTTTAAGTGTTTATTTTACTAGTTTAAGGGTTTTTCTTACCAGTTCAAGGGTTTTTCTTAGCAGTTTAAGGGTTTTTTCTTACCAGTTTAATGGATTTTCTTACCAGTTAAAGGGTTTTTCTTACCAGTTTAAGGGTTTATTTTACCAGTTTAAAGGTTTATCTTAACAGTTTAAGGGTTGTTCTTACCAGTTTAAGGGTTTTTCTTAGCAGTTTAATGGATTTTCTTACCAGTTAAAGGGTTTTTCTTACCAGTTTAAGTGTTTATTTTACTAGTTTAAGGGTTTTATCATACCAGATTGAGGGTTTCTTTTACCAGTTTAAGGGTTTCTCATACCAGTTTAAGGGTTTCTAACCAGTTTAAGAGTTTTTCCTACCAGTTTAGGTTTTTTTTCATAAAAGTTTAAATGTTTTTCTTACCAGTTTAAGGGGTTTTCTTACCAGTTTAGTGGTTTTTCTTGGCAGTTTAAGGGTTTTTCTTTGCAGTTTAAGGTTTTTTCTTACCAGTTTAAGGGTTTTTGTTACCAGTTAAAGGGTTTTCTTACCAGTTTAGGGTTTTTTCTTACCAGTTTAAATGTTTTTCTTAGCAGTTTAATGGTTTTTCTTACCAGTTTAGTGGTTTTTCTTAGCAGTTTAGGGGTTTTTCTTAGTAGTTTAAGGGTTTTTATTACCAGTTTAAGGGTTTTTCTTATCAGTTTAAGGGTTTTTCTTACCAGCTTAATGGTTTTTCTTACCAGTTTAAGAGTTTTTCTTAGCAGTTTAAGTGTTTATTTTACTAGTTTAAGGGTTTTTCATACCAGATTGAGGGTTTCTTTTACCAGTTTAAGGGTTTCTCTTACTAGTTCAAGGTTTTGTTCTTAGCAGTTTAATGGTTTTTCTTACAAGTTGAAGGGGTTTTCTTACCAGTTTAAGGGTTTTTCTTAGCAGTTTAAGGGTTTTTTCTTACCAGTAAAGGGTTATTCATAGCAGTTTAAGTGGTTATTTTACTAGTGTAAGGGTTTTTCTTACCAGTTTAAGGGTTTATTTTACAAGTTTAAGGGTTTATCTTAACAGTTTAAGGGTTGTTCTTACCAGTTTAAGGGGTTTTCTTACCAGTTTAAAGGTTTCTTAGCAGTTTAAGGGTTTTTATTAGCAGTTTAAGGATTTTTTCTTAGAAGTTTAAGGGTTTATTTTACCAGTTTAAGGGTTTATCTTAACAGTTAAGGGTTTTTCTTACCAGTTTAAGGTTTTCTAAACTGTTTAAGGGTTTTTCATACCAGTTTAGGGGTTTTGTCTTACAAGTTTAAAGGTTTTTCTTACCAGTTTAAGGGTTTTTCTTACCAGTTTAATGTTTTTTCTTAGCAGTTTAAGGTTTTTTCTTTCCAGTTTAAGGGTTTTTTCTTACCAATTTAAGGGTTTTTCTTACCAGTTTAAGGGTTTTTCTTACCAGTTTAGGGGTTTTGTCTTACAAGTTTAAAGGTTTTTCTTACCAGTTTAAGGGTTTTTCTTACCAGTTTAAAGGTTTCTTAGCAGTTTAAGGGTTTTTATTAGCAGTTTAAGTTTTTTTTTTAGCAGTTTAAGGGTTTATTTGACCAGTTTAAGGGTTTATCTTAACAGTTAAGGGTTTTTCTTACCAGTTTAAGGTTTTCTAAACAGTTTAAGGGTTTTTGTCTTACAAGTTTAAAGGTTTTTCTTACCAGTTTAAGGGTTTTTCTTACCAGTTTAAGGGTTTCAAAAAAGTTTGAGGGTTTTTCTTACCAGTTTAGGGGTTTTGTTTTACAAGTTTCAAATTTTTCTTACCAGTTTAAGGGTTTTTCTTACCAGTTTAGTGTTTTTTCTTAGCAGTTTAAAGGTTTTTCTAAGCAGTTTAAGGGTTTTTCTTAGCAGTTTAAGGGTTTTTTGTTAGCAGTTTAAGGGTTTTTCATAGCAGTTTAAGGGTTTTTCTTATTAGTTTAAGGGTTTTTCTTCCCAGCTTAAGGGTTTTTCTTATTAGTTTAAGGGTTTTTCTTACCATTTTAAGGATTTCTTAGCAGTTTAAGGGTTTTTCATAGCAGTTTAAGGGTTTTTCTTATTAGTTTAAGGGTTTTTCTTACCAGTTTAAGGATTTCTTACCAGTTTAAGGGATTTTATTAGCAGTTTAAGGGTTTTTCTTAGCAGTTTAAGTGTTTATTTTACTAGTTTAAGGGTTTTTCTTACCAGTTCAAGGGTTTTTCTTAGCAGTTTAAGGGTTTTTTCTTACCAGTTTAATGGATTTTCTTACCAGTTAAAGGGTTTTTCTTACCAGTTTAAGGGTTTATTTTACCAGTTTAAAGGTTTATCTTAACAGTTTAAGGGTTGTTCTTACCAGTTTAAGGGTTTTTCTTAGCAGTTTAATGGATTTTCTTACCAGTTAAAGGGTTTTTCTTACCAGTTTAAGTGTTTATTTTACTAGTTTAAGGGTTTTATCATACCAGATTGAGGGTTTCTTTTACCAGTTTAAGGGTTTCTCATACCAGTTTAAGGGTTTCTAACCAGTTTAAGAGTTTTTCCTACCAGTTTAGGTTTTTTTTCATAAAAGTTTAAATGTTTTTCTTACCAGTTTAAGGGGTTTTCTTACCAGTTTAGTGGTTTTTCTTGGCAGTTTAAGGGTTTTTCTTTGCAGTTTAAGGTTTTTTCTTACCAGTTTAAGGGTTTTTGTTACCAGTTAAAGGGTTTTCTTACCAGTTTAGGGTTTTTTCTTACCAGTTTAAATGTTTTTCTTAGCAGTTTAATGGTTTTTCTTACCAGTTTAGTGGTTTTTCTTAGCAGTTTAGGGGTTTTTCTTAGTAGTTTAAGGGTTTTTATTACCAGTTTAAGGGTTTTTCTTATCAGTTTAAGGGTTTTTCTTACCAGCTTAATGGTTTTTCTTACCAGTTTAAGAGTTTTTCTTAGCAGTTTAAGTGTTTATTTTACTAGTTTAAGGGTTTTTCATACCAGATTGAGGGTTTCTTTTACCAGTTTAAGGGTTTCTCTTACTAGTTCAAGGTTTTGTTCTTAGCAGTTTAATGGTTTTTCTTAGCAGTTTAAGGTTTTTTCTTACCAGTTTAAGGGTTTTTGTTACCAGTTAAAGGGTTTTCTTACCAGTTTAGGGTTTTGTCTTACGAGTTTAAGGGTTTTTCTTACCAGTTTAAGGGTTTCTAACCAGTTTAAGAGTTTTTCCTACCAGTTTATGTTTTTTTTCATAAAAGTTTAAATGTTTTTCTTACCAGTTTAAGGGGTTTTCTTACCAGTTTACGGTTTTTTCTTACCAGTTTAAGGGTTTTTCTTATCAGTTTAAGGGTTTCTAACCAGTTTAAGAGTTTTTCCTACCAGTTTAGGTTTTTTTTCATAAAAGTTTAAATGTTTTTCTTACCAGTTTAAGGGTTTCTAACCAGTTTAAGAGTTTTTCCTACCAGTTTAGGTTTTTTTTCATAAAAGTTTAAATATTTTTCTTACCAGTTTAAGGGTTTTTGTTACAAGTTAAAGGGTTTTCTTACCAGTTTAGGGTTTTTTCTTACCAGTTTAAAAGTTTTTCTTAGCAGTTTAAGGGTTTTTCTTACCAGTTGAGTGGTTTTTCTTAGCAGTTTAGGGTTTTTTCTTAGTAGTTTAAGGGTTTTTCTTACCAGTTTAAGGGTTTTTCTTATCAGTTGATTTTTTTTTTACCAGCTTATGGGTTTTTCTTACCAGGTTAAGGGTTTTTCTTAACAGTTTAAGGGTTTCTTACCAGTTTAAGGGTTTTTCTTACCAGTTTAACGGTGTCCTTACCAGTTTAAGGGTTTTTCTTACCAGTTTAAGGGTTTTTCTTATCAATGTTAAGGGGTTTTCTTACCAGTTTAAGGGTTTTTAACCAATTTAAGGGTTTTTCCTACCAGTTTAGGTTTTTTTTCATTCAAGTTTAAAGGTTTTTCTTACCAGTTTTAGGGTTTTTCTTAGCAGCTTAAGGGTTTTTCTTAGCAGTTTAAGCGTTTTTCTTAGCAGTTTATGTTTTTTTTTACCAGCTTAAGGGTTTTTCTTACCAGGTTAAGTGTTTTTCTTACAAGTTTAAGGGTTTCTTAGCATTTAATTTTTTTTTTTACCAGTTTAAGGGTTTTTCTTACCAGTTTAAGGGTTTTTCGTACCAGTTTAATGTTTTCTACCAGTTTAAGGGTTTTTCTTACCAGTTTAAGAGTTTCTTAGCAGTTTAAGGGTTTTTCTTACCAATTTAAGGGTTTTTCTTACCAGTTAAAGGGTTTTTCTTAGCAGTTGATTTTTTTTTACCAGCTTATGGGTTTTTCTTACCAAGTTAAGGGTTTTTCTTAACAGTTTAAGGGTTTTTTAGCAGTTTAAGGGTTTTTATTACCAGTTTAAGGGTTTTTCTTACCAATTTAAGGGTTTCTTACCAGTTTAACGGTTTCTCTTACCAGTTTAAGGGTTTTTCGTACCAGTTTAATGTTTTCTACCATTTTAAGGGTTTTTCTTACCAGTTTAAGAGTTTCTTAGCAGTTTAAGGGTTTTTCGTACCAGTTTAAGGGTTTTTCTTACAAGTTTAACGGTTTTTCTTACCAGTTTAAGAGTTTCTTAGCAGTTTAAGGGTTTTTTGTACCAGTTTAAGGGGAGACTTGTTAGGAATGAAATGCACTTTTTTACTTCTGGTGAAAAGTTTTTCTCTTACCAGTTTAAGGGTTTCTCTTACCAGTTTAAGGGTTTCTCTTACCCGTTTAAGGGTTTTTCTTACCAGTTCAGGGGTTTTTCTTAGCAGTTTAAGGGTTTCTTAGCAGTTTAAGTATCTGAGTAACCGTCCACTTCAGTGGACTCCTGGAAAATCGGTTTGGAAAAAATGGTTGAGGCCTCCGGGGGAACCTCGGTGTGCTGACCGACTCAAACTAAATATTTTTTACGGGTCCATGTAGACATTGTAGACATTATCTGCCTCTGCCCAGTATAATGTACTTTTTACCCTATTGTACTTTTACCTTACTATACTTTTACCTGGACTTATTGTGCTTTTTACCTTATTGTACTTTTAGCTGGACTTATTGTACTTCGTACCTTATTGTTGTTTTACCTTGTTGTACTTTTTCCTTATTGTACTTTTACCTTATTGTACGTTTTCCTTACTGTCCTTTTACCTGGATTTATTGTACTTTTTACCTTATTGTACTTTTACCGTGGACTTATTGTACTTTTTACCTTATTGTACTTTTACCTTATTGTACTTTTACCTGGACACATTGTTCTTTTTACATTATTGTACTTTTACCTTATCTTTCTTTTACCTTATTGTACTTTTACCGGGACTTATTGCACTTTTACCTTATTGTACTTTTACCTTACTGTACTTTTACCTGGACTTATTGTACTTTGTACCTTATTGTACTTTTACCTGGAATTATTGTACTTTGTACCTTATTGTACTTTTACCTGAATTGATTGTACTTTTTACCTTATTGTACTTTTACCTTACTGTACATGTACCTGGATTTAATGTGCTTTTAACCTTATTGTACTTTTACCGTATTGTACTTTTACCTGGACTTATTGTACTTTTTATCTTATTGTACTTTTACGTTACTGTACTTTTACATGGAATTATTGTACTTTTTACATTATTGTACTTTTACCTTATCTTTCTTTTACCTTATTGTACTTTTACCAGGACTTATTGCACTTTTACCTTATTGTACTTTTACCTTACTGTACTTTTACCTGGACTTATTGTACTTTTTAACGTATTGTACCTTTACCGTATTGTACTTTTACATGGACTTATTGTACTTTTTACCTTATTGTACTTTTACATTACTGTACTTTTACCTGGACTTATTGTACTTTTTACATTATTGTACTTTTACCTTATCTTTCTTTTACCTCATTGGACTTTTACCGGGACTTATTGTACTTTTTACATTATTGTACTTTTACCTTACTGTACTTTTACCTGGACTTTTTATACTTTTTACTTTATTGTACTTTTACCTTACTGTTCTTTTACCTGGACTTATTGTACTTTTTACCGTATTGTACTTTTACCTTATTGTACTTTTACCTGGACTTAATATACTTTTTACCCTATTGTAAATTTACCTTACTATACTTTTACCTGGACTTATTGTGCTTTTTACCTTATTGTACTTTTACCTTATTGTACTTTTTCCTTACTGTCCTTTTACCTGGATTTATTGTACTTTTTACCTTATTGTACTTTTACCGTGGACTTATTGTACTTTTTACCTTATTGTACTTTTACCTTATTGTACTTTTACCTGGACTTATTGTACTTTTTACATTATTGTAGTTTTACCTTATCTTTCTTTTATCTTATTGTACTTTTACCGGGACTTATTGCACTTTTACCTTATTGTACTTTTACCTTACTGTACTTTTTTTGGACTTATTGTACTTTGTACCTTATTGTTGTTTTACCTTATTGTACTTTTTCCTTACTGTCCTTTTACCTGGACTTATTGTACTTTTTACCTTATTGTACTTTTACTGTGGACTTATTGTACTTTTTACTTTATTGTACTTTTACCTTATTTTACTTTTACCTGGACTTATTGTACTTTTTACCTTATTGTACTTTTACCTTACTGTACTTTTTCATGGACTAATTGTACTTTTTACCTTATTGTACTTTTACCTGGAATTATTGTACTTTGTACCTTATTGTACTTTTACGTGAATTGATTGTACTTTTTATCTTATTTTACTTTTACCTTACTGTACATGTACCTGGATTTTATGTGCTTTTAACCTTATTGTACTTTTACCTGGACTTATTTTACTTTTACCTGGACTTATTGTACTTTTTACCTGATTGTACATTACCTTATTGTACTTTTACCTGAACTTATTGTCATTTTTACTTTATTGTACTTTTACCATATTGTACTTTTACCTTTCTATACGTATACCTGGACTTATTGTGCTTTTTATTTTATTGTACTTTTACCTTACTGTACATTTACCTGGACTTATTGTACGTTTTACCTTATTGTACTTTTACATTACTGTACTTTTACCTGGACTTATTGTACTTTTTACATTATTGTACTTTTACCTTATCTTTCTTTTACCTCATTGGACTTTTACCGGGACTTATTGTACTTTTTACATTATTGTACTTTTACCTTACTGTACTTTTACCTGGACTTATTGTACTTTTTACCTTATTGTACTTTTACCTAACTGTACTTTTACCTGGACTTAATATACTTTTTACCCTATTGTACTTTTACCTTACTGTACTTTTACCTGGACTTATTGTGCTTTTTGCCTTATTGTACTTTTACCTTATTGTACTTTTCCTAAACTTATTGTACTTCGTACCTTATTGTTGTTTTATCTTGTTGTACTTTTTCCTTATTGTACTTTTACCTTATTGTACTTTTTCCTTACTGTCCTTTTACCTGGATTTATTGTACTTTTTACCTTATTGTACTTTTACCGTGGACTTATTGTACTTTTTACCTTATTGTACTTTTAACTTATTGTACTTTTACCTGGACTTATTGTACTTTTTACATTATTGTAGTTTTACCTTTTCTTTCTTTTATCTTATTGTACTTTTACCGGGACTTATTGCACTTTTACCTTATTGTACTTTTACCTTACTGTACTTTTTTTTGGACTTATTGTACTTTTTACCTTATTGTACTTTTACCTTATTTTACTTTTACCTGGACTTATTGTACTTTTTTTACTTTATTGTACTTTTACCTTACTGTACTTTTTCATGGACTAATTGTACTTTTTACCTTATTGTACTTTTACCTGGAATTATTGTACTTTGTACCTTATTGTACTTTTACGTGAATTGATTGTACTTTTTACCTTATTTTACTTTTACCTTACTGTACATGTACCTGGATTTTATGTGCTTTTAACCTTGTTGTACATTTACCTGGACTTATTGTACTTTTACCTGGACTTATTGTACTTTTTACCTTATTGTACTTTTACCTTATTGTACTTTTACCTGAACTTATTGTCATTTTTACTTTATTGTACTTTTACCTTGTTGTACTTTTACCTGGACTTATTGTACTTTTTACCATATTGTACTTTTACCTTTCTATACGTATACCTGGACTTATTGTGCTTTTTATTTTATTGTACTTTTACCTTACTGTACATTTACCTAGACTTATTGTAGGTTTTACCTTATTGTACTTTTACCTTATTGTACTTTTACCTGGATTTATTGTTCTGTGTACCTTATTGTACTTTTACCTGAACTTATTGTACTTTTTACGTTGTTGTACTTTTACATTACTGTACTTTTACCTGGACTTATTGTACTTTTTACCTTATTGTACTTTTACCTTACTGTACTTTTACCTGGACTTATTGTACTTTTTAACGTATTGTACTTTTACCTTATTGTACTTTTACCTGGACTTATTGTACTTTTTACCATATTGTACTTTTACCTTTCTATACGTATACCTGGACTTATTGTGCTTTTTATTTTATTGTACTTTTACCTTACTGTACATTTACCTAGACTTATTGTAGGTTTTACCTTATTGTACTTTTACCTTATTGTACTTTTACCTGGATTTATTGTTCTGTGTACCTTATTGTACTTTTACCTGAACTTATTGTACTTTTTACGTTGTTGTACTTTTACATTACTGTACTTTTACCTGGACTTATTGTACTTTTTACCTTATTGTACTTTTACCTTACTGTACTTTTACCTGGACTTATTGTACTTTTTAACGTATTGTACTTTTACCTTATTGTACTTTTACCTGGACTTATTGTACTTTTTACCTTTTTGTACTTTTACCTTATAGTACTTTTTCCTGGACTTATTGTACTTTTTACCTTACAGTACTTTTACCGGGACTTATTGCACTTTTACCTTATAGTACTTTTACCTTACAGTACTTTTTCCTGGACTTATTGTACTTTTTACCTTATTGTACTTTTACCTTACCGTACTTTTACCTGGACTTATTGTACCTTTTACAATATTGTACTTTTACCTTATTGTACTTTTACCTGGACTTATTGTACTTTTTTATCTTTTTGTACTTTTACCGTACAGTACTTTTTCCTGGACTTATTGTACTTTTTACCTTACTGTACTTTTCCCGGGACTTATTGCACTTTTACCTTATAGTACTTTTACCTGGAATTATTGTACTTTGTACCTTATTGTACTTTTACGTGAATTGATTGTACTTTTTACCTTATTTTACTTTTACCTTACTGTACATGTACCTGGATTTTATGTGCTTTTAACCTTGTTGTACTTTTACCTGGACTTATTGTACTTTTACCTGGACTTATTGTACTTTTTCCCTTATTGTACTTTTACCTTATTGTACTTTTACCTGAACTTATTGTCATTTTTACTTTATTGTACTTTTACCTTGTTGTACTTTTACCTGGACTTATTGTACTTTTTACCATATTGTACTTTTACCTTTCTATACGTATACCTGGACTTATTGTGCTTTTTATTTTATTGTACTTTTACCTTACTGTACATTTACCTGGACTTATTGTAGGTTTTACCTTATTGTACTTTTACCTTATTGTACTTTTACCTGGATTTATTGTTCTGTGTACCTTATTGTACTTTTACCTGAACTTATTGTACTTTTTACGTTGTTGTACTTTTACATTACTGTACTTTTACCTGGGCTTATTGTACTTTTTACCTTATTGTACTTTTACCTTACTGTACTTTTACCTGGACTTATTGTACTTTCTAACGTATTGTACTTTTACCTTATTGTACTTTTACCTGGACTTATTGTACTTTTTACCTTTTTGTACTTTTACCTTACAGTACTTTTTCCTGGACTTATTGTACTTTTTACCTTACTGTACTTTTACCGGGACTTATTGCACTTTTACCTTATAGTACTTTTACCTTACAGTACTTTTTCCTGGACTTATTGTACTTTTTACCTTATTGTACTTTTACCTTACCGTACTTTTACCTGGACTTATTGTACCTTTTACCATATTGTACTTTTACCTTATTGTACTTTTACCTGGACTTATTGTACTTTTTTATCTTTTTGTACTTTTACCTTACAGTACTTTTTCCTGGACTTATTGTACTTTTTACCTTACTGTACTTTTCCCGGGACTTATTGCACTTTTACCTTATAGTACTTTTACCTGGAATTATTGTACTTTGTACCTTATTGTACTTTTACGTGAATTGATTGTACTTTTTACCTTATTTTACTTTTACCTTACTGTACATGTACCTGGATTGTATGTGCTTTTAACCTTGTTGTACTTTTACCTGGACTTATTGTACTTTTACCTGGACTTATTGTACTTTTTACCTTATTGTACTTTTACCTTATTGTACTTTTACCTGAACTTATTGTCATTTTTACTTTATTGTACTTTTACCTTGTTGTACTTTTACCTGGACTTATTGTACTTTTTACCATATTGTACTTTTACCTTTCTATACGTATACCTGGACTTATTGTGCTTTTTATTTGATTGTACTTTTACCTTACTGTACATTTACCTGGACTTATTGTAGGTTTTACCTTATTGTACTTTTACCTGGATTTATTGTTCTGTGTACCTTATTGTACTTTTACCTGAACTTATTGTACTTTTTACGTTGTTGTACTTTTACATTACTGTACTTTTACCTGGACTTATTGTACTTTTTACCTTATTGTACTTTTACCTTACTGTACTTTTACCTGGACTTATTGTACTTTTTAACGTATTGTACTTTTACCTTATTGTACTTTTACCTGGACTTATTGTACTTTTTACCTTTTTGTACTTTTACCTTACAGTACTTTTTCCTGGACTTATTGTACTTTTTACCTTACTGTACTTTTACCGGGACTTATTGCACTTTTACCTTATAGTACTTTTACCTTACAGTACTTTTTCCTGGACTTATTGTACTTTTTACCTTATTGTACTTTTACCTTACCGTACTTTTACCTGGACTTATTGTACCTTTTACCATATTGTACTTTTACCTTATTGTACTTTTACCTGGACTTATTGTACTTTTTTATCTTTTTGTACTTTTACCTTACAGTACTTTTTCCTGGACTTATTGTACTTTTTACCTTACTGTACTTTTCCCGGGACTTATTGCACTTTTACCTTATAGTACTTTTACCTTACCGTACTTTTACCTGCACTTATTGTACTTTTTACCGTATTGTACTTTTACCTTATTGTACTTTTACCTGGACTTACTGTACTTTTTACATTTTTGTACTTTTACCTTACTGTACTTTTACCTGGACTTTTTGTACTTTTTACCTTATTGTACTTTTACCTTACTGTACTTTTACCTGGACTTATTGTACTTTTTACCGTATTGTACTTTTACCTTATTGTACTTTTACCGTGGACTTATTGTACTTTTTACCTTATTGTACTTTTACCTTATTGTACTTTTACCTGGACTTATTGTTCTTTTTACATTATTGTACTTTTACCTTATCTTTCTTTTACCT
Organism: Muraenolepis orangiensis; assembly: GCA_027704905.1. Lineage (NCBI taxonomy): Eukaryota > Metazoa > Chordata > Actinopteri > Gadiformes > Muraenolepididae > Muraenolepis > Muraenolepis orangiensis. The sequence continues at coordinate 1,452,262 of CM051023.1, read as the reverse complement.
TATTGTACTTTTACCGGGACTTATTGCACTTTTACCTTATTGTACTTTTACCTTACTGTACTTTTACCTGGACTTATTGTACTTTGTACCTTATTGTACTTTTACCTGGAATTATTGTACTTTGTACCTTATTGTACTTTTACCTGAATTGATTGTACTTTTTACCTTATTGTACTTTTACCGTATTGTACTTTTACCTGGACTTATTGTACTTTTTTATCTTTTTGTACTTTTACCTTACAGTACTTTTTCCTGGACTTATTGTACTTTTTACCTTACTGTACTTTTCCCGGGACTTATTGCACTTTTACCTTATAGTACTTTTACCTGGAATTATTGTACTTTGTACCTTATTGTACTTTTACGTGAATTGATTGTACTTTTTACCTTATTTTACTTTTACCTTACTGTACATGTACCTGGATTGTATGTGCTTTTAACCTTGTTGTACTTTTACCTGGACTTATTGTACTTTTACCTGGACTTATTGTACTTTTTACCTTATTGTACTTTTACCTTATTGTACTTTTACCTGAACTTATTGTCATTTTTACTTTATTGTACTTTTACCTTGTTGTACTTTTACCTGGACTTATTGTACTTTTTACCATATTGTACTTTTACCTTTCTATACGTATACCTGGACTTATTGTGCTTTTTATTTGATTGTACTTTTACCTTACTGTACATTTACCTGGACTTATTGTAGGTTTTACCTTATTGTACTTTTACCTGGATTTATTGTTCTGTGTACCTTATTGTACTTTTACCTGAACTTATTGTACTTTTTACGTTGTTGTACTTTTACATTACTGTACTTTTACCTGGACTTATTGTACTTTTTACCTTATTGTACTTTTACCTTACTGTACTTTTACCTGGACTTATTGTACTTTTTAACGTATTGTACTTTTACCTTATTGTACTTTTACCTGGACTTATTGTACTTTTTACCTTTTTGTACTTTTACCTTACAGTACTTTTTCCTGGACTTATTGTACTTTTTACCTTACTGTACTTTTACCGGGACTTATTGCACTTTTACCTTATAGTACTTTTACCTTACAGTACTTTTTCCTGGACTTATTGTACTTTTTACCTTATTGTACTTTTACCTTACCGTACTTTTACCTGGACTTATTGTACCTTTTACCATATTGTACTTTTACCTTATTGTACTTTTACCTGGACTTATTGTACTTTTTTATCTTTTTGTACTTTTACCTTACAGTACTTTTTCCTGGACTTATTGTACATTTTACCTTACTGTACTTTTCCCGGGACTTATTGCACTTTTACCTTATAGTACTTTTACCTTACCGTACTTTTACCTGCACTTATTGTACTTTTTACCGTATTGTACTTTTACCTTATTGTACTTTTACCTGGACTTACTGTACTTTTTACATTTTTGTACTTTTACCTTACTGTACTTTTACCTGGACTTTTTGTACTTTTTACCTTATTGTACTTTTACCTTACTGTACTTTTACCTGGACTTATTGTACTTTTTACCGTATTGTACTTTTACCTTATTGTACTTTTACCGTGGACTTATTGTACTTTTTACCTTATTGTACTTTTACCTTATTGTACTTTTACCTGGACTTATTGTTCTTTTTACATTATTGTACTTTTACCTTATCTTTCTTTTACCTTATTGTACTTTTACCGGGACTTATTGCACTTTTACCTTATTGTACTTTTACCTTACTGTACTTTTACCTGGACTTATTGTACTTTGTACCTTATTGTACTTTTACCTGGAATTATTGTACTTTGTACCTTATTGTACTTTTACCTGAATTGATTGTACTTTTTACCTTATTGTACTTTTACCTTACTGTACATGTACCTGGATTTAATGTGCTTTTAACCTTATTATACTTTTACCGTATTGTACATTTACCTGGACTTATTGTACTTTTTATCTTATTGTACTTTTACGTTACTGTACTTTTACATGGAATTATTGTACTTTTTACATTATTGTACTTTTACCTTATCTTTCTTTTACCTTATTGTACTTTTACCAGGACTTATTGCACTTTTACCTTATTGTACTTTTACCTTACTGTACTTTTACCTTGACTTATTGTACTTTTTACCGTATTGTACTTTTACCTTACTGTACTTTTACCTGGACTTTTTGTACTTTTTACCTTATTCGACTTTTACCTTACTGAACTTTTACCTGGACTTATTGTACTTTTTAACGTATTGTACCTTTACCGTATTGTACTTTTACATGGACTTATTGTACTTTTTACCTTATTGTACTTTTACATTACTGTACATTTACCGGGACTTATTGTACTTTTTACATTATTGTACTTTTACCTTACTGTACTTTTACCTGGACTTTTTATACTTTTTACTTTATTGTACTTTTACCTTACTGTACTTTTACCTGGACTTATTGTACTTTTTACCGTATTGTACTTTTACCTTATTGTACTTTTACCTGGACTTAATATACTTTTTACCCTATTGTACTTTTACCTTACTATACTTTTCCTGGACTTATTGTGCTTTTTACCTTATTGTACTTTTACCTTATTGTACTTTTCCTAAACTTATTGTACTTCGTACCTTATTGTTGTTTTATCTTGTTGTACTTTTTCCTTATTGTACTTTTACCTTATTGTACTTTTTCCTTACTGTCCTTTTACCTGGATTTATTGTACTTTTTACCTTATTGTACTTTTACTGTGGACTTATTGTACTTTTTACCTTATTGTACTTTTACCTTATTGTACTTTTACCTGGACTTATTGTACTTTTTACATTATTGTACTTTTACCTTATCTTTCTTTTATCTTATTGTACTTTTAACGGGACTTATTGCACTTTTACCTTATTGTACTTTTACCTTACTGTACTTTTTTTTGGACTTATTGTACTTTGTACCTTATTGTTGTTTTACCTTATTGTACTTTTTCCTTACTGTCCTTTTACCTGGACTTATTGTACTTTTTACCTTATTGTTCTTTTACTGTGGACTTATTGTACTTTTTACCTTATTGTACTTTTACCTTATTTTACTTTTACCTGGACTTATTGTGCTTTTTACCTTATTGTACTTTTACCTTACTGTACTTTTTCATGGACTTATTGTACTTTTTACCTTATTGTACTTTTACCTGGAATTATTATACTTTGTACCTTATTGTACTTTTACCTGAACTTATTGTACTTTTTACGTTATTGTACTTTTACCTTATTGTACTTTTACCTTACTGTACATTGTGAGCGCCCACGCTCAAGGAGGCAAAAAACAGCGGGTTTTTGAGGGTTAAACAAAAAATGTCCTTTTATTTCTTTAAACTTCAGGGGTTTAAGGGAGGGAATGAAAAACAACAAAGGCTTGTCTTCGGCGTCTCACGCCGGGTCCGCGGTCCTCTCACCCTCTGGCGGCTTCCCAAGCTCCCGGGTGCGACGGCTTCTCCTTTCTTCCGTGTCAAAACTGGAAACAGAACAGCAGAACAGCATAACAGCATAGCAGCATATGGCGGGACCTCTCGGCAGCAAGGTCTCGGTCCTCTCACCCCCCTTCTCTCTCCCAGCAACCCTCTACCTGTGTGCTTTTAAGCACCTGATTTACTCAGGTGTTGATTGTTGTCAGCTGGGGGTTTCACTCCGGGATCTCGTTCGCCTTCCCCCGGGTCCTAAAGCCCACCAAGTATCTCCCTCGGGAGATATACGCCTCCCACAACGTAACCAAAGGTAAGTCTCCTATACTTTGCCCTGGTGGGACCCCAAGGGTAGCTTGGGGTACCACATATCCTTCCCCTCATCTTCAGAGCACCCTCGGCAGGCCCAGACCACAGGCCTTCTGACCTTCGGGACAGGGCATCTGCGTTCCCACGCAAAGTTAGGCACCTGTCGGTAGTATCCCCCTCCTCCACGGGCGCCTCCTGGCGTCCAACCCGGCTTGAAGGGGTATTCCCGGTGGCATTTGAGGACAAACCACCGATCCCGACAGTTGCGGCACGGGGGCCAACCCCGCTCCTCTGGACCGTCGGCGTCCCAGTCGATGATCCGGGGCCTCGTGTTGTCCTCCAGTGAAAGCGGAGCGACGTCCTCCGGCGGGTGCGGAGCGGCGTCCTCCGGCGGTTGCGGAGCGGCGTCCTCCGGCGGGTGCGGAGCGGCGTCCTCCGGCGGGTGCGGAGCGGCGGCCTCCGGCGGGTGAGGAGCGGCGTCCTCCGGCGGGTGCGGAGCGGCGTCCTCCGGCGGGTGCGGAGCGGCGTCCTCCGGCGGGTGCGGAGCGGCGTCCTCTGGCGGTTGCGGAGCGGCGTCCTCCGGCGGGTGCGGAGCGGCGTCCTCCGGCGGGTGCGGAGCGGCGTCCTCCGGCGGTTGCGGAGCGGCGTCCTCCGGCGGTTGCGGAGCGGCGTCCTCCGGCGGGTGCGGAGCGGCGTCCTCCGGCGGGTGCGGAGCGGCGTCCTCCGGCGGGTACGGAGCCAACACGTGGGCCCATTCCTCTCTCGGCCGCTTTCCCGGAGTCCTTTGCGCTGCGCGCTCACAGAGCTGTGTGACGGCCTTCTGTAATGTTTGTTGCCCCTGCAACACTGTTGTCAGCAACTCCCTTAAGGCTGGATCCATGTCTTCGGTTGTGAGCTGGGTCAACATGCGTGCATCCTCCACCATATGTGAGCGCCCACGCTCAAGGAGGCAAAAAACAGCGGGTTTTTGAGGGTTAAACAAAAAATGTCCTTTTATTTCTTTAAACTTCAGGGGTTTAAGGGAGGGAATGAAAAACAACAAAGGCTTGTCTTCGGCGTCTCACGCCGGGTCCGCGGTCCTCTCACCCTCTGGCGGCTTCCCAAGCTCCCGGGTGCGACGGCTTCTCCTTTCTTCCGTGTCAAAACTGGAAACAGAACAGCAGAACAGCATAACAGCATAGCAGCATATGGCGGGACCTCTCGGCAGCAAGGTCTCGGTCCTCTCACCCCCCTTCTCTCTCCCAGCAACCCTCTACCTGTGTGCTTTTAAGCACCTGATTTACTCAGGTGTTGATTGTTGTCAGCTGGGGGTTTCACTCCGGGATCTCGTTCGCCTTCCCCCGGGTCCTAAAGCCCTCCAAGTATCTCCCTCGGGAGATATACGCCTCCCACAACGTAACCAAAGGTAAGTCTCCTATACTTTGCCCTGGTGGGACCCCAAGGGTAGCTTGGGGTACCACAACATGTACCTGGATTTAATGTGCTTTTAACCTTATTATACTTTTACCGTATTGTACTTTTACCTGGACTAATTGTACTTTTTATCTTATTGTACTTTTACGTTACTGTACTTTTACATGGAATTATTGTACTTTTTACATTATTGTACTTTTACCTTATCTTTCTTTTACCTTATTGTACTTTTACCAGGACATATTGCACTTTTACCTTATTGTACTTTTACCTTACTGTACTTTTACCTGGACTTATTGTACTTTTTACCGTATTGTACTTTTACCTTACTGTACTTTTACCTGGACTTTTTGTACTTTTTACCTTATTCGACTTTTACCTTACTGAACTTTTACCTGGACTTATTGTACTTTTTAACGTATTGTACCTTTACCGTATTGTACTTTTACATGGACTTATTGTACTTTTTACCTTATTGTACTTTTACATTACTGTACATTTACCTGGACTTATTGTACTTTTTACATTATTGTACTTTTACCTTATCTTTCTTTTACCTCATTGGACTTTTACCGGGACTTATTGTACTTTTTACATTATTGTACTTTTACCTTACTGTACTTTTACCTGGACTTTTTATACTTTTTACTTTATTGTACTTTTACCTTACTGTACTTTTACCTGGACTTAATATACTTTTTACCCTATTGTACTTTTACCTTACTATACTTTTCCTGGACTTATTGTGCTTTTTACCTTATTGTACTTTTACCTTATTGTACTTTTCCTAAACTTATTGTACTTCGTACCTTATTGTTGTTTTATCTTGTTGTACTTTTTCCTTATTGTACTTTTACCTTATTGTACTTTTTCCTTACTGTCCTTTTACCTGGATTTATTGTACTTTTTACCTTATTGTACTTTTACTGTGGACTTATTGTACTTTTTACCTTATTGTACTTTTACCTTATTGTACTTTTACCTGGACTTATTGTACTTTTTACATTATTGTACTTTTACCTTATCTTTCTTTTATCTTATTGTACTTTTACCGGGACTTATTGCACTTTTACCTTATTGTACTTTTACCTTACTGTACTTTTTTTTGGACTTATTGTACTTTGTACCTTATTGTTGTTTTACCTTATTGTACTTTTTCCTTACTGTCCTTTTACCTGGACTTATTGTACTTTTTACCTTATTGTACTTTTACTGTGGACTTATTGTACTTTTTACCTTATTGTACTTTTACCTTACTGTACTTTTTCATGGACTTATTGTACTTTTTACCTTATTGTACTTTTACCTGGAATTATTATACTTTGTACCTTATTGTACTTTTACCTGAACTTATTGTACTTTTTACGTTATTGTACTTTTACTTTACTGTACTTTTACCTGGACTTATTTTACTTTTCATTTATTGTACTTTTACCTTTACTGTACTTTTCCCTGGACTTATTGTACTTTGCACCTTATTGTACTTTTACCTTTCTGTACTTTTACCTGGACTTATTGTACTTTTTACCTTATTGTACTTTTACCTTATCTTTCTTTTACCTTATTGTACTTATACCGGAACTTATTGCACTTTTTCCTTATTGTACTTTTACCTTACTGTTCTTTTACCTGGACTTATTGTACTTTTTACTGTATTGTACTTTTACCTTATTGTACTTTTACCTGGACTTATTGTACTTTTTACCTTTTTGTACTTTTACCTTACTGTACTTTTACCTGGACTTATTGTACTTTTTACCTTATTGTATTTTTACCTTATCTTACTTTTACGTGAACTTATTTAACATTATGCCCTATTGTACTTTTACCTTACTATACTTTTACCTTGACTTATTGTACTTTTTACCTTATTGTACTTTTACCTTATCTTTCTTTTACCTTATTGTACTTATACCGGAACTTATTGCACTTTTTCCTTATTGTACTTTTACCTTACTGTTCTTTTACCTGGACTTATTGTACTTTTTACTGTATTGTACTTTTACCTTATTGTACTTTTACCTGGACTTATTGTACTTTTTACCTTTTTGTACTTTTACCTTACTGTACTTTTACCTGGACTTATTGTACTTTTTACCTTATTGTATTTTTACCTTATCTTACTTTTACGTGAACTTATTTAACATTATGCCCTATTGTACTTTTACCTTACTATACTTTTACCTGGACTTATTGTTGTTTTACCTTATTGTACTTTTACCTTACTGTCCTTTTACCTGGACTTATTGTACTTTTTACATTATTGTACTTTTACCGTATTGTACTTTTACCTGGACTAATTGTACTTTTTACCTTTTTTTTACTTTTACCTGGAATTATTATACTTTGTACCTTATTGTACTTTTACCTGAACTTATTGTACTTTTTACCTTATTGTACTTTTACCTTGTCTTACTTTTAGGTGAACTTATTTTACATTGTGACCTATTGTACTTTTACCTTACTATACTTTTACCTGGACTTATTGTGGTTTTTACCTTATTGTACTTTTACCTTACTGTACTTTTACCTGGACTTATTGTACTTTTTACTGTATTGTACATTTTACCTTATTGTACTTTTACCTTATCTTACTTTTAGGTGAACTTATTTTACATTGTGCCCTATTGTACTTTTACCTTACTATACTTTTACCTGGACTTATTGTGGTTTTTACCTTATTGTACTTTTACCTTACTGTACTTTTACCTGGACTTATTGTACTTTTTACTGTATTGTACTTTTACCTTATTGTACTTTTTACCTTTTTGTTCTTTTACCTTACTGTACTTTTACCTGGACTTATTGTACTTTTTACCTTATTGTACTTTTACCTTATCTTACTTTTACGTGAACTTATTTTACATTCAAGATTCAAGATTCAAGAAACTTTATTAATCCCGAGGGAAATTAAGGTGCAACAGTTGACACAGGGGGAATAAATGCACACACAAATATACTAATACCTAAGCTAAAAACTAAATAACAACAACTAACTAAATAAAACTACTATAAACAAAATATAACTAAATAACTCTAAATGAATCTAAGTGTATTGATAGATGAGTAGATGAATTGCACAATTTACAGTATTATTACAGTAATACGTAGGTATATACAATACACAACAATACGTATAGTGCAAATTGGCAGTAATAATATATTAATAAATAACTCAGATGAATACTGAGAAAGTGACGTGTGAAAAGTGAAAAGTGAAATAGAATTTACAGTGCAAAATTACAGTGAAATGATTTACAGTAGTTGACCAAAAAAAAAATAATAATAATAGTGCGTTGGCCTCAGGTCACTGAGTCTCCACTGTCCCTCTCACGACCCGAGGTAGATGAATTATAGAGTCTGATGGCACAGGAAAGGACTTCCTGTGGCGTTCTGTGGTGCACCTGGGTGGAATGAGTCTGTTGCTAAAGGTGCTTCTATATGAGGTCAGCACCTGATGGAGAGGGTGAGAGTTGTTGTCAAGGATACTACGCAGCTTGCGCAGCATCCTTCTCTCAGACACCACCAACAAGGAGTCCAGCTGGACCCCCAGGACAGCGCCAGCCTTCCTGACAATCCTGCTGATCTTGTTGGCATCTGCTGACCTCAACCTGCTTCCCCAGCACACGACGCCGGAGAAGATGGCACTGGCTACCACCGACTGGTAGAACATATTCAGCATCTTGTTACAAACGTTGACGGACCGGAGCCTCCGCAGGAAGTAGAGACGGCTCTGGCCCTTCTTGTAAACAGCCTCAGAGTTCTTGGCCCAGACCAGTTTGTTGTCCAGATGAACTCCCAGGTATTTATATTCCTGAACAACTTCAGCGGACACACCCTTGATGGAAATGGGTGTGGGGGTAGATTTCCTCCTGCGGAAGTCCACCACCATCTCCTTCGTCTTGTCAGTGTTGAGCTGCATGTGGTTCAGCTCACACCACTCAACGAAGGAGTCCACGACGCCCCTGTACTCCTCATCGTTTCCCTCGCTGACACAACCAACAACTGCAGAGTCGTCCGAGAACTTCTGCAGATGGCAGGACACAGAGTTGTACTGGAAGTCTGAGGTGTAAAGGGTGAACAGGAATGGGGAAAGAACCGTTCCCTGTGGAGCACCAGTGCTGCTGACCACAGTGTCAGACACACAGTCCTGCAGTCTGACAAACTGTGGACGACCCGTCAAATAGTCAGTAATCCAGGACACCAGGGAACAGTCCACCTTCATCGCCATCAGCTTACTACCCAGCAGGGCAGGCCGGATGGTGTTGAACGCACTGGAGAAGTCGAAAAACATGATTCTCACAGTGCTCTGTCCAAGTGGGCGTAAGCACGATGAAGCAGGAAGATGATGGCGTCCTCCACTCCCAGTTTCGGCTGCAGGCAAACTGAAGAGGGTCCAGCGATGATCTGACCAGGGGCCGAAGAAGCGACAGGACCAGCCTCTCAAAGGACTTCGCCACGTGGGACGTCAGCGCCACCGGTCTGTAGTCGTTTGAGATGCTGGGACGTGCCTTCTTCGGAACCGGCACCAGGCAGGATGTCTTCCACAGCACAGGGACCCTCTCCAGTCTCATGCTCAGGTTGAAGATGTACTGCAGGACTCCACTCAGCTGGGCAGCACATGTTTTGAGGACCCTCGGGCTAACGCCGTCAGGACCTGCAGCCTTGCCTGGATGGAGCCTGCACAGCACTTTCCTCACCTGCTCAGCTGTGAAGGTCTGTGTGCTGTGTGTGGGGGCAGGAAGAGTCACTGTTGTGTTGATGGGGGAGGGGTGAGGTAGTAGTGGTGGGGGAGAGAGAACAGGTATGTAGACGCTGGAGAGGGACGGTGGGGGAGGGGGGACAGCAGGGCTGGGGGGCTGGAGGGGAATGGTTGTAGAGGGGCTGGGGGAGGGGGGGTAGACCGGAGCCCACTCATTGAATCATTTGAAAAACAAATTCAACTCGTTGGCCCGATCAGGACCCCCCCCTATTGTCTGGCTACCAGGTTGTTTGTAGCCAGTGATGCTCCTCATGCCACTCCACACATCCTTCAGGTTGTTCTGCTGAAGTTTGTGCTCCAGCTTCCTCCTGTAATTATCTTTGCCCTTCTGGATCCTCTCCTTCAGCTCCCTCTGAACCCGCCTCACCTGCTCCCTATCCCCGTCTCTGAAGGCCCTCTTCTTCTAATTGATCAGGACCTTGATGTCTCGGGTGACCCATGGCTTGTTGTTGGGAAAACAGCGTACAGTCTCTGTGGGAACAACACTATCCACACAGAAGTTGATGTAACCTGTTATACATTCCGTGAGATCATCAAGGTGCTCTCCATGCAAATCACAGAGGAAATCCCAGTCTGTTGACTCAAAGCAGCCCCGCAAGTCCTCATCGGCCTCCTGTGACCATCTCCTCACAGTCCTTGTGGTCACAGGCAGCCGCTGTACTAGAGGCCTATACAGGGGCTGAAGGTGGATGAGGTTGTGGTCTGACCGTCCAAGAGGAGGAAGGGTGGTGGCGCTGTATGCCTCCGTAACATTGGCATACAGCAGGTCCAGTGTCTTGTTTTCCCTGGTGGGACAGTCCACAAACTGCTTGAAGGTGGGCAGTGTTGCAGCCAGAGTCACGTGGTTGAAGTCCCCAGATATCACGATGAATGCCCTATTGTACTTTTACCTTACTATACTTTTACCTGGACTTATTGTACTTTTTACCTTATTGTACTTTTACCGTATTGTACTTTTACCTGGATTCATTGTACTTTTTACCTTTTTTTCTTTTACCTGGAATTATTATACTTTGTACCTTATTGTACTTTTAACTGAACTTATTGTACTTTTTACGTTTTTGTACTTTTACCTTACTGTACTTTTACCTGGACTTATTGTACTTTTCCTTCATTGTACTTTTACTTTTACTGTACTTTTACCTAAAATTATTGTACTTTGCACCTTATTGTACTTTTACCTTACTGTACTTTTACCTGGACTTATTCTACCTTTTACCTCATTGTACTTTTACCTTATTGTACTTTTACCTTACTGTCCTTTTACCTGGACTTATTGTACTTTTTACCTTTTTTTACTTTTACCTGGAATTATTATACTTTGTACCTTATTGTACTTTTACCTGAACTTATTGTACTTTTTACGTTTTTGTACTATTACATTACTGTACTTTTACCTGGACTTATTGTACTTTTTACCTTATTGTACTTTTACCTGGAATTATTATACTTTGTACCTTACTGTACTTTTACCTGGACTTATTTTACTTTTCATTTATTGTACTTTTACCTTTACTGTACTTTTACCTGGACTTATTGTACTTTGCACCTTATAGTACTTTTACCTTACTGTACTTTTACCTGGACTTATTGTACTTTTTATCGTATTGTACTTTTACCTTATTGTACTTTTAGCTGGACTTATTGTACTTTTTACTTTTGTTTACTTTTACCTTACTGTACTTTTACCTGGACTTATTGTACTTTTTGCCTTATTGTACTTTTACCTAATCTTAACTTTTACGTGAACTTATTTTACATTGTGCCCTATTGTACTTTTACCTTACTATACTTTTAACTGGACTTATTGTGCTTTTTACCTTATTGTACTTTTACCTTACTGTACTTTTACATGGACTTATTGTACTTTTTACTGTATTGTACTTTTACCTTATTGTACTTTTTACCTTTTTGTTATTTTACCTTACTGTACTTTTACCTGGACTTATTGTACTTTTTATCTTATTGTACTTTTACCTTATCTTACTTTTACGTGAACTTATTTTACATTGTGCCCTATTGTACTTTTACCGTATTGTACTTTTACCTGGACTTATTGTACTTTTTACCTTTTTTTACTTTTACCTGGAATTATTATACTTTGTACATTATTGTACTTTTACCTTACTGTACTTTTACCTGGACTTACTGTACTTTTTACCCTATTGTACTTTTACCTTATTGTTCTTTTACATGGACTTATTGTACTTTTTACCTTATTGTACTTTTACCTGGAATTATTATACTTTGTACCTTATTGTACTTTTACCTGAACTTATTGTACTTTTTACATTATTGTACTTTTACCTTACTGTACTTTTACCTGGACTTATTGTACTTTGCACCTTATTGTACTTTTACCTTACTGTACTTTTACCTGGACTTATTGTACTTTTTACCTTATTGTACTTTTACCTTATCTTTCTTTTACCTTATTGTACTTTTAACGGAACTTATTGCACCTTTACCTTATTGTACTTTTACCTTACTGTACTTTAACCTGGACTTATTCTTATTTTTAACGTATTGTACTTTTACCTTATTGTACTTTTACCTGGACTTATTGTACTTTTTACCTTTGTGTACTTTTACCTTACTGTACTTTTACCTGGACTTATTGTACTTTTTACCTTATTGTACTTTTACCTTACTATACTTTTACCTGGTCTTATTGTGCTTTTTACCTTATTGTACTTTTACCTTACTGTCCTTTTACCTGGACTTATTGTACTTTTTACCTTATGGTACTTTTACCGTATTGTACTTTTACCTGGACTTATTGTACTTTTTACCTTTTTTTACTTTTACCTGGAATTATTATACTTTGTACCTTATTGTACTTTTACCTGAATTGATTGTACTTTTTACGTTTTTGTACTTTTACCTTACTGTACTTTTACCTTGACTTATTGTACTTTTCATTTATTGTACTTTTACCTTTACTGTACTTTTACCTGGACTTATTGTACTTTGCACCTTATTGTACTTTTACCTTACTGTACTTTTACATGGACTTATTGTACTTTTTACCTTATTGTACTTTTACCTTACTGTACTTTTACCTGGACTTATTTTACTTTTCATTCATTGTACTTTTACCTTACTGTACTTTTACCTGGACTTATTGTACTTTTTACCTTATTGTACTTTTACCTTATTGTACTTTTACATGGACTTATTGTACTTTTTACCTTATTGTACTTTTACCTTACTGTACTTTTACCTGGACTTATTTTACTTTTCATTCATTGTACTTTTACCTTACTGTACTTTTACCTTGACTTATTGTACTTTTTACCTTATTGTACTTTTACTTTATCTTTCTTTTACCTTATTGTACTTTTACCGGAACTTTTTGCACTTTTACCTTATTGTACTTTTACCTTAATGTACTTTTACCTGGACTTATTGTACTTTTTACCGTATTGTACTTTTACCTTATTGTACTTTTACCTGGTCTTATTGTACTTTTTAACTTTGTGTACTTTTACCTTACTGTACTTTTACCTGGACTTATTGTACTTTTTACCTTATTGTACTTTTACCTTATCTTTCTTTTACCTTATTGTACTTTTAACGGAACTTATTGCACCTTTACCTTATTGTACTTTTACCTTACTGTACTTTAACCTAGACTTATTCTTATTTTTAACGTATTGTACTTTTACCTTATTGTACTTTTACCTGGACTTATTGTACTTTTTACCTTTGTGTACTTTTACCTTACTGTACTTTTACCTGGACTTATTGTACTTTTTACCTTATTGTACTTTTACCTTACTATACTTTTACCTGGTCTTATTGTGCTTTTTACCTTATTGTACTTTTACCTTACTGTCCTTTTACCTGGACTTATTGTACTTTTTACCTTATGGTACTTTTACCGTATTGTACTTTTACCTGGACTTATTGTACTTTTTACCTTTTTTTACATTTACCTGGAATTATTATACTTTGTACCTTATTGTACTTTTACCTGAATTGATTGTACTTTTTACGTTTTTGTACTTTTACCTTACTGTACTTTTACCTTGACTTATTGTACTTTTCATTTATTGTACTTTTACCTTTACTGTACTTTTACCTGGACTTATTGTACTTTGCACCTTATTGTACTTTTACCTTACTGTACTTTTACATGGACTTATTGTACTTTTTACCTTATTGTACTTTTACCTTACTGTACTTTTACCTGGACTTATTTTACTTTTCATTCATTGTACTTTTACCTTACTGTACTTTTACCTGGACTTATTGTACTTTTTACCTTATTGTACTTTTACCTTATTGTACTTTTACATGGACTTATTGTACTTTTTACCTTATTGTACTTTTACCGTATTGTACTTTTACCTGGACTTATTGTACTTTTTACATTATTGTAGTTTTACCTTATCTTTCTTTTATCTTATTGTACTTTTTCCGGGACTTATTGCACTTTTACCTTATTGTACTTTTACCTTACTGTACCTTTTTTTGGACTTATTGTACTTTGTACCTTATTGTTGTTTTACCTTATTGTACTTTTTCCTTAATGTCCTTTTACCTGGACTTATTGTACTTTTTACCTTATTGTACTTTTACTGTGGACTTATTGTACTTTTTACCTTATTGTACTTTTACCTTATTTTACTTTTACCTGGACTTATTGTACTTTTTACCTTATTGTACTTTTACCTTACTGTACTTTTTCATGGACTTATTGTACTTTTTACCTTATTGTACTTTTACCTGGAATTATTATACTTTGTACCTTATTGTACTTTTACCTGAACTTATTGTACTTTTTACGTTATTGTACTTTTACCTTACTGTACTTTTCCCTGGACTTATTGTACTTTGCACCTTATTGTACTTTTACCTTTCTGTACTTTTACCTGGACTTATTGTACTTTTTACCTTATTGTACTTTTACCTTATCTTTCTTTTACCTTATTGTACTTATACCGGAACTTATTGCACTTTTACCTTATTGTACTTTTACCTTACTGTTCTTTTACGTGGACTTATTGTACTTTTTACTGTATTGTACTTTTACCTTATTGTACTTTTACCTGGACTTATTGTACTTTTTACCTTATTGTACTTTTACCTTACTGTACTTTTACATGGACTTATTGTACTTTTTACCTTATTGTACTTTTACCTTACTGTACTTTTACCTGGACTTATTTTACTTTTCATTCATTGTACTTTTACCTTACTGTACTTTTACCTGGACTTATTGTACTTTTTACCTTATTGTACTTTTACCTTATTGTACTTTTACATGGACTTATTGTACTTTTTACCTTATTGTACTTTTACCTAACTGTACTTTTACCTGGACTTATTTTACTTTTCATTCATTGTACTTTTACCTTACTGTACTTTTACCTTGACTTATTGTACTTTTTACCTTATTGTACTTTTACTTTATCTTTCTTTTACCTTATTGTACTTTTACCGGAACTTTTTGCACTTTTACCTTATTGTACTTTTACCTTAATGTACTTTTACCTGGACTTATTGTACTTTTTACCGTATTGTACTTTTACCTTATTGTACTTTTACCTGGACTTATTGTACTTTTTAACTTTGTGTACTTTTACCTTACTGTACTTTTACCTGGACTTATTGTACTTTTTACCTTATTGTACTTTTACCTTATCTTACTTTTACGTGAACTTATTTTACATTATGCCCTATTGTACTTTTACCTTACAATACTTGTACCTGGACATATTGTTGTTTTACCTTATTGTACTTTTACCTTACTATCCTTTTAGCTGGACTTATTGTACTTTTTACCTTATTGTCCTTTTACCGTATTGTACTTTTACCTGGACTTATTGTACTTTTTACATTATTGTAGTTTTACCTTATCTTTCTTTTATCTTATTGTACTTTTTCCGGGACTTATTGCACTTTTACCTTATTGTACTTTTACCTTACTGTACTTTTTTTTGGACTTATTGTACTTTGTACCTTATTGTTGTTTTACCTTATTGTACTTTTTCCTTAATGTCCTTTTACCTGGACTTATTGTACTTTTTACCTTATTGTACTTTTACTGTGGACTTATTGTACTTTTTACCTTATTGTACTTTTACCTTATTTTACTTTTACCTGGACTTATTGTACTTTTTACGTTATTGTACTTTTACCTTACTGTACTTTTCCCTGGACTTATTGTACTTTGCACCTTATTGTACTTTTACCTTTCTGTACTTTTACCTGGACTTATTGTACTTTTTACCTTATTGTACTTTTACCTTATCTTTCTTTTACCTTATTGTACTTATACCGGAACTTATTGCACTTTTACCTTATTGTACTTTTACCTTACTGTTCTTTTACGTGGACTTATTGTACTTTTTACTGTATTGTACTTTTACCTTATTGTACTTTTACCTGGACTTATTGTACTTTTTACCTTATTGTACTTTTACCTTACTGTACTTTTACATGGACTTATTGTACTTTTTACCTTATTGTACTTTTACCTTACTGTACTTTTACCTGGACTTATTTTACTTTTCATTCATTGTACTTTTACCTTACTGTACTTTTACCTGGACTTATTGTACTTTTTACCTTATTGTACTTTTACCTTATTGTACTTTTACATGGACTTATTGTACTTTTTACCTTATTGTACTTTTACCTTACTGTACTTTTACCTGGACTTATTTTACTTTTCATTCATTGTACTTTTACCTTACTGTACTTTTACCTTGACTTATTGTACTTTTTACCTTATTGTACTTTTACTTTATCTTTCTTTTACCTTATTGTACTTTTACCGGAACTTTTTGCACTTTTACCTTATTGTACTTTTACCTTAATGTACTTTTACCTGGACTTTTTGTACTTTTTACCGTATTGTACTTTTACCTTATTGTACTTTTACCTGGACTTATTGTACTTTTTAACTTTGTGTACTTTTACCTTACTGTACTTTTACCTGGACTTATTGTACTTTTTACCTTATTGTACTTTTACCTTATCTTACTTTTACGTGAACTTATTTTACATTATGCCCTATTGTACTTTTACCTTACAATACTTGTACCTGGACATATTGTTGTTTTACCTTATTGTACTTTTACCTTACTATCCTTTTACCTGGACTTATTGTACTTTTTACCTTATTGTCCTTTTACCGTATTGTACTTTTACCTGGACTTATTGTACTTTTTACATTATTGTAGTTTTACCTTATCTTTCTTTTATCTTATTGTACTTTTTCCGGGACTTATTGCACTTTTACCTTATTGTACTTTTACCTTACTGTACTTTTTTTTGGACTTATTGTACTTTGTACCTTATTGTTGTTTTACCTTATTGTACTTTTTCCTTAATGTCCTTTTACCTGGACTTATTGTACTTTTTACCTTATTGTACTTTTACTGTGGACTTATTGTACTTTTTACCTTATTGTACTTTTACCTTATTTTACTTTTACCTGGACTTATTGTACTTTTTACCTTATTGTACTTTTACCTTACTGTACTTTTTCATGGACTTATTGTACTTTTTACCTTATTGTACTTTTACCTGGAATTATTATACTTTGTACCTTATTGTACTTTTACCTGAACTTATTGTACTTTTTACGTTATTGTACTTTTACCTTACTGTACTTTTCCCTGGACTTATTGTACTTTGCACCTTATTGTACTTTTACCTTTCTGTACTTTTACCTGGACTTATTGTACTTTTTACCTTATTGTACTTTTACCTTATCTTTCTTTTACCTTATTGTACTTATACCGGAACTTATTGCACTTTTACCTTATTGTACTTTTACCTTACTGTTCTTTTACGTGGACTTATTGTACTTTTTACTGTATTGTACTTTTACCTTATTGTACTTTTACCTGGACTTATTGTACTTTTTACCTTTTTGTACTTTTACCTTACTGTACTTTTACCTGGACTTATTGTACTTTTTACCTTCTTGTATTTTTACCTTATCTTACTTTTACGTGAACTTATTTAACATTATGCCCTATTGTACTTTTACCTTACTATACTTTTACCTGGACTTATTGTTGTTTTACCTTATTGTACTTTTACCTTACTGTCCTTTTACCTGGACTTATTGTACTTTTTACATTATTGTACTTTTACCGTATTGTACTTTTACCTGGACTTATTGTACTTTTTACCTTTTTTTTACTTTTACCTGGAATTATTATACTTTGTACCTTATTGTACTTTTACCTGAACTTATTGTACTTTTTACCTTATTGTACTTTTACCTTATCTTACTTTTAGGTGAACTTATTTTACATTGTGACCTATTGTACTTTTACCTTACTATACTTTTACCTGGACTTATTGTGGTTTTTACCTTATTGTACTTTTACCTTACTGTACTTTTACCTGGACTTATTGTACTTTTTACTGTATTGTACATTTTACCTTATTGTACTTTTACCTTATCTTACTTTTAGGTGAACTTATTTTACATTGTGCCCTATTGTACTTTTACCTTACTATACTTTTACCTGGACTTATTGTGGTTTTTACCTTATAGTACTTTTACCTTACTGTACTTTTACCTGGACTTATTGTACTTTTTACTGTATTGTACTTTTACCTTATTGTACTTTTTACCTTTTTGTTCTTTTACCTTACTGTACTTTTACCTGGACTCAGATGAATACTGAGAAAGTGACGTGTGAAAAGTGAAAAGTGAAATAGAATTTACAGTGCAAAATTACAGTGAAATGATTTACAGTAAGTTGACCAAAAAAATAATAATAATAATAGTGTGTTGGCCTCAGGTCACTGAGTCACCACTGTCCCTCTCACGACCCGAGGTAGATGAATTATAGAGACTGTTGGCCACAGGAAGAAAGGACTTCCTGTGGCGTTCTGTGGTGCACCTGGGTGGAATGAGTCTGTTGCTAAAGGTGCTTCTATATGAGGTCAGCACCTGATGGAGAGGGTGCGAGTTGTTGTCAAGGATACTACGCAGCTTGCGCAGCATCCTTCTCTCAGACACCACCAACAAGGAGTCCAGCTGGACCCCCAGGACAGCGCCAGCCTTCCTGACAATCCTGCTGATCTTGTTGGCTTCTGCTGACCTCAACCTGCTTCCCCAGCACACGACGCCGGAGAAGATGGCACTGGCTACCACCGACTGGTAGAACATATTCAGCATCTTGTTACAAACGTTGAAGGACCGGAGCCTCCGCAGGAAGTAGAGACGGCTCTGGCCCTTCTTGTAAACAGCCTCAGAGTTCTTGGCCCAGACCAGTTTGTTGTCCAGATGAACTCCCAGGTATTTATATTCCTGAACAACTTCAGCGGACACACCCTTGATGGAAATGGGTGTGGGGGTAGATTTCATCCTGCGGAAGTCCACCACCATCTCTTTCGTCTTGTCAGTGTTGAGCTGCATGTGGTTCAGCTCACACCACTCAACAAAGGAGTCCACGACGCCCCTGTACTCCTCTCATCGTTTCCCTCGCTGACACAACCAACAACTGCAGAGTCGTCCGAGAACTTCTGCAGATGGCAGGACACAGAGTTGTACTGGAAGTCTGAGGTGTAAAGGGTGAACAGGAATGGGGAAAGAACCGTTCCCTGTGGAGCACCTGTGCTGCTGACCACAGTGTCAGACACACAGTCCTGGAGTCTGACAAACTGTGGACGACCCGTCAAATAGTCAGTAATCCAGGACACCAGGGAACAGTCCACCTTCATCGCCATCAGCTTACTACCCAGCAGGGCAGGCCGGATGGTGTTGAACGCACTGGAGAAGTCGAAAAACATGATTCTCACAGTGCTCTGTCCAAGTGGGCGTAAGCACGATGAAGCAGGAAGATGATGGCGTCCTCCACTCCCAGTTTCGGCTGCAGGCAAACTGAAGAGGGTCCAGCGATGATCTGACCAGGGGCCGAAGAAGCGACAGGACCAGCCTCTCAAAGGACTTCGCCACGTGGGACGTCAGCGCCACCGGTCTGTAGTCGTTGGAGATGCTGGGACGTGCCTTCTTCGGAACCGGCACCAGGCAGGATGTCTTCCACAGCACAGGGACCCTCTCCAGTCTCATGCTCAGGTTGAAGATGTACTGCAGGACTCCACTCAGCTGGGCAGCACATGTTTTGAGGACCCTCGGGCTAACGCCGTCAGGACCTGCAGCCTTGCCTGGATGGAGCCTGCACAGCACTTTCCTCACCTGCTCAGCTGTGAAGGTCTGTGTGCCGTGTGTGGGGGCAGGAAGAGTCACTGTTGTGTTGATGGGGGAGGGGTGAGGTAGTAGTGGTGGGGGAGAGAGAACAGGTATGTAGACGCTGGAGAGGGACGGTGGGGGAGGGGGGACAGCAGGGCTGGGGAGCTGGAGGGGAATGGTTGTAGAGGGGCTGGGGGAGGGGGGGTAGACCGGAGCCCACTCATTGAATCTTTTGAAAAACAAATTCAACTCGTTGGCCCGATCAGGACCCCCCCCTATTGTCTGGCTACCAGGTTGTTTGTAGCCAGTGATGCTCCTCATGCCACTCCACACATCCTTCAGGTTGTTCTGCTGAAGTTTGTGCTCCAGCTTCCTCCTGTAATTATCTTTGCCCTTCTGGATCCTCTCCTTCAGCTCCCTCTGAACCCGCCTCACCTGCTCCCTATCCCCGTCTCTGAAGGCCCTCTTCTTCTAATTGAGCAGGACCTTGATGTCTCGGGTGACCCATGGCTTGTTGTTGGGAAAACAGCGTACAGTCTCTGTGGGAACAACACTATCCACACAGAAGTTGATGTAACCTGTTATACATTCCGTGAGATCATCAAGGTCCTCTCCATGCAAATCACAGAGGAAATCCCAGTCTGTTGACTCAAAGCAGCCCCGCAAGTCCTCATCGGCCTCCTGTGACCATCTCCTCACAGTCCTTGTGGTCACAGGCAGCCGCTGTACTAGAGGCCTATACAGGGGCTGAAGGTGGATGAGGTTGTGGTCTGACCTTCCAAGAGGAGGAAGGGTGGTGGCGCTGTATGCCTCCTTAACATTGGCATACAGCAGGTCCAGTGTCTTGTTTTCCCTGGTGGGACAGTCCACAAACTGCATGAAGGTGGGCAGTGTTGCAGCCAGTCACGTGGTTGAAGTCCCCAGATATCACGATGAATGCCCTATTGTACTTTTACCTTACTACACTTTTACCTGGACTTATTGTACTTTTTACCTTATTGTACTTTTACCGTATTGTACTTTTACCTGGATTTATTGTACTTTTTGCCTTTTTTTCTTTTACCTGGAATTATTATACTTTGTACCTTATTGTACTTTTAACTGAACTTATTGTACTTTTTACGTTTTTGTACTTTTACCTTACTGTACTTTTACCTGGACTTATTGTACTTTTCCTTCATTGTACTTTTACCTTTACTGTACTTTTACCTAAAATTATTGTACTTTGCACCTTATTGTACTTTTACCTTACTGTACTTTTACCTGGACTTATTCTACCTTTTACCTCATTGTACTTTTACCTTATTGTACTTTTACCTTACTGTCCTTTTACCTGGACTTATTGTACTTTTTACCTTTTTTTCTTTTACCTGGAATTATTATACTTTGTACCTTATTGTACTTTTAACTGAACTTATTGTACTTTTTACGGTTTTGTACTTTTACCATACTGTACTTTTACCTGGACTTATTGTACTTTTCCTTCATTGTACTTTTACCTTTACTGTACTTTTACCTAAAATTATTGTACTTTGCACCTTATTGTACTTTTACCTTACTGTAGTTTTATCTGGACTTATTCTACCTTTTACCTCATTGTACTTTTACCTTATTGTACTTTTACCTTACTGTCCTTTTACCTGGACTTATTGTACTTTTTACCTTTTTTTACTTTTACCTGGAATTATTATACTTTGTACCTTATTGTACTTTTACCTGAACTTATTGTACTTTTTACGTTTTTGTACTATTACATTACTGTACTTTTACCTGGACTTATTGTACTTTTCATTTATTGTACTTTTACCTTTACTGTACTTTTACCTGGACTTATTGTAGTTTTCATTTATTGTACTTTTACCTTTACTGTACTTTTACCTGGACTTATTGTACTTTGCACCTTATAGTACTTTTACCTTACTGTACTTTTACCTGGACTTATTGTACTTTTTATCGTATTGTACTTTTACCTTATTGTACTTTTACCTGGACTTATTGTACTTTTTACCTTTGTTTACTTTTACCTTACTGTACTTTTACCTGGACTTATTGTACTTTTTGCCTTATTGTACTTTTACCTAATCTTAACTTTTACGTGAACTTATTTTACATTGTGCCCTATTGTACTTTTACCTTACTATACTTTTAACTGGACTTATTGTGCTTTTTACCTTATTGTACTTTTACCTTAATGTACTTTTACCTGGACGTATTGTACTTTTTACTGTATTGTACTTTTACCTTATTGTACTTTTTACCTTTTTGTTATTTTACTTTACTGTACTTTTACCTGGACTTATTGTACTTTTTATCTTATTATACTTTTACCTTATCTTACTTTTACGTGAACTTATTTTACATTGTGCCCTATTGTACTTTTACCTTACTATACTTTTACCTGGACTTATTGTGCTTTTTACCTTATTGTACATTTACCTTACTGTACTTTTACCTGGACTTATTGTACTTTTTACAATATTGTACTTTTACCGTATTGTACTTTTACCTGGACTTATTGTACTTTTTACCTTTTTTTACTTTTACCTGGAATTATTATACTTTGTACATTATTGTACTTTTACCTTACTGTACTTTTACCTGGACTTACTGTACTTGTTACCCTATTGTACTTTTACCTTATTGTACTTTTACATGGACTTATTGTACTTTTTACCTTATTGTACTTTTACCTGGAATTATTATACTTTGTACCTTATTGTACTTTTACCTGAACTTATTGTACTTTTTACATTATTGTACTTTTACCTTACTGTACTTTTACCTTGACTTATTTTACTTTTCATTTATTGTACTTTTACCTTTACTGTACTTTTACCTGGACTTATTGTACTTTGCACCTTATTGTACTTTTACCTTACTGTACTTTTACCTGGACTTATTGTACTTTTTACCTTATTGTACTTTTACCTTATCTTTCTTTTACCTTATTGTACTTTTAACGGAACTTATTGCACTTTTACCTTATTGTACTTTTACCTTACTGTACTTTAACCTGGACTTATTGTTATTTTTAACGTATTGTACTTTTACCTTATTGTACTTTTACCTGGACTTATTGTACTTTTTACCTTTGTGTACTTTTACCTTACTGTACTTTTACCTGGACTTATTGTACTTTTTACCTTATTGTACTTTTACCTTACTATACTTTTACCTGGTCTTATTGTGCTTTTTACCTTATTGTACTTTTACCTTACTGTCCTTTTACCTGGACTTATTGTACTTTTTACCTTATGGTACTTTTACCATATTGTACTTTTACCTGGACTTATTGTACTTTTTACCTTTTTTTACTTTTACCTGGAATTATTATACTTTGTACCTTATTGTACTTTTACCTGAATTGATTGTACTTTTTTTGTACTTTTACCTTACTGTACTTTTACCTTGACTTATTGTACTTTTCATTTATTGTACTTTTACCTTTACTGTACTTTTACCTGGACATATTGTACTTTGCACCTTATTGTACTTTTACCTTACTGTACTTTTACCTGGACTTATTGTACTTTTTACCTTATTGTACTTTTACCTTATTGTACTTTTACATGGACTTATTGTACTTTTTACCTTATTGTACTTTTACATTACTGTACTTTTACCTGGACTTATTTTACTTTTCATTCATTGTACTTTTACCTTACTGTACTTTTACCTTGACTTATTGTACTTTTTACCTTATTGTACTTTTACTTTATCTTTCTTTTACCTTATTGTACTTTTACCGGAACTTATTGCACTTTTACCTTATTGTACTTTTACCTTAATGTACTTTTACCTGGACTTATTGTACTTTTTACTGTATTGTACTTTTACCTTATTGTACTTTTACCTGGACTTATTGTACTTTTTACCTTTGTGTACTTTTACCTTACTGTACTTTTACCTGGACTTATTGTACTTTTTACCTTATTGTACTTTTACCTTATCTTACTTTTACGTGAACTTATTTTACATTATGCCCTATTGTACTTTTACCTTTCAATACTTGTACCTGGACATATTGTTGTTTTACCTTATTGTACTTTTATCTTACTATCCTTTTACCTGGACTTATTGTACTTTTTACCTTATTGTACTTTTACCGTATTGTACTTTTACCTGGACCTATTGTACTTTTTACCTTTTTTAACTTTTTCCTGGAATTATTATACTTTGTACCTTATTGTACTTTTACCTGAACTTATTGTACTTTTTACGTTATTGTACTTTTACCTTACTGTACTTTTACCTGGACTTATTGTACTTTTCATTTATTGTACTTTTACCTTTACTGTACTTTTACCTGGACTTATTGTACTTTGCACCTTATTGTACTTTTACCTTATTGTACTTTTACCGGGACTTATTGCACTTTTACCTTATTGTACTTTTACCTTACTGTACTTTTACCTGGACTTAATGCACTTTTACCTTATTGTACTTTTACCTTACTGTACTTTTACCTGGACTTATTGTACTTTTTACTTGATTGTACTTTTACCTTATTGTACTTTTACCTTATTGTACTTTTACGTGGACTTATTGCACTTTTACCTTATTGTACTTTTACCTTATTGTACTTTTACCTGGACTTATTGTACTTTGTACCTTATTGTACTTTTACCTGGAATTATTTTACTTTGTACCTTATTGTACTTTTACCTAAATTGATTTGACTTTTTACCTTATTGTACTTTTACCTTTATTGTACTATTACCTTGACTTATTGCACTTTGCACCTTATTGTACTTTTACCTTACTGTACTTTTACCTTACTGTACTTTTACCTGGACTTATTGTACTTTTTACCGTATTGTACTTTTACCTTATTGTACTTTTACCTGGACTTATTGTACTTGTTACCTTTTTGTACTTTTACCTTACTGTACTCTTACCTGGACTTATTGTACGTTTTACCTTATTGTACTTTTACCTTATCTTACTTTTAGGTGAAATTATTTTACATTGTGCCCTATTGTACTTTTACCATACTATACTTTTACCTGGACTTATTGTACTTTTTACCTTTTTGTTCTTTTACCTTACTATACTTTTAACTGGACTTATTGTACTTTTTACCTTATTGTACATTTACCTTATCTTACTTTTACGT
>CM051023.1:1402081-1414581 GCA_027704905.1 Muraenolepis orangiensis | reverse complement strand
AGTTAACTGGTTAGCTTGTTAGCTGGTTAACTAGTTATCTGGTTATCTGGTTAACTGGTTATCTGGTTATCTGGTTAACAGCTTGTGTGAAAATTCTGAACTTAACCAATAGGCCTATATCACAGTAGATTAGAACGCCGGAAGAACCCACTGAAGCAGTGTATCCCAAGTTCCGGTTTAGGCAGTCACCTTGGCATTCACCATGGCGGACAGTTATCGCTGGACAACATCGCTGCACAACTTTCCAAAAGTCAGTCAAGACGATGTGGTTCGAATAGTGAATGAACACTCTACAGTGAAGGAGTCTAAACTGGAAAAAGGATACAAGTTATTTTACGAGAAGTTCATCTTCAAGTATAGAGGTAAATTCTTAGATTCTGTTGTGTCACCACTAGCTTGCTAGCTTGTAAGGTTTAATGAAAATGACCAGTGTGTCAGATAAGTTCAACTACAGACAGAACGGTATCCATTATCTGGTTAACTGGTGAACTGGTGAACTGGTTAACTGCTTAACTGGTTAACTGTTTATCTGGTTATCTGGTTATCTGGTTATCTGGTTATCTGATTAGCTGGTTATCTGGTTATCAGGTTATCTGGTTATCTGGTTATCTGGTTATCTGGTTAACTGGTTAACTGGTTATCTGGTTATCCGGTTATCTGGTTAGTTGGTTAGCTGGTTAACTAGTTATCTGGTTATCTGGTTATCTGGTTATCTGGTTATCTGGTTATCTGGTTATCTGGTTATCTGGTTATCTAGTTAACTGGTTAGCTGGTTAGCTGGTAAGCTGGTTAGCTGGTTAGCTGGTTAGCTGGTTAGCTGGTTAGCTGGTTAGCTGGTTAGCTGGTTAGCTGGTTAACTAGTTATCTGGTTATCTGGTTAACTGGTTATCTGGTTATCTGCTAACAGCTTGTGTGAAAATTCTGAACGTAACCAATAGGCTTATATCCCAGTAGATTAGAACGCCGGAAGAACCCGCCGGAGCAGTGTATCCCAAGTTCCGGTTTAGGCAGTCACCTTGGCATTCACCATGGCGGACAGTTATCGATGGACAACATCGCTGCACAACCTTCCAAAAGTCGGTCAAGACGATGTGGTTCGACTAGTGAATGAACACTCTACAGTGAAGTCTAAACTGGAAAAAGGATACAAGTTCTTTTACGAGAAGTTCATCTTCAAGTATAGAGGTAAGTTCTTAGATTCTGTTGTGTCACCGCTAGCTTGCTAGCTTGTAAGGTTTAATGAAAATGACCAGTGTGTCAGATAAGTTCAACTACAGACAGAACGGTATCCATTATCTGGTTAACTGGTGAACTGGTGAACTGGTTGACTGGTTAACTGGTTAACTGGTTAACTGGTTATCTGGTTATCTGGTTATCTGGTTATCTGGTTATCTGGTTATCCGGTTATCCGGTTATCTTGTTATCTTGTTATCTTGTTAACTGGTTAACTGGTTAACTGGTTAACTGGTTATCTGGTTATCTGGTTATCTGGTTATCTGGTTATCTGGTTATCTGGTTATCTAGTTAACTGGCTATCTGGTTAACTGGTAATCTAGTTAACTGGTTTTCTGGTTAGCTGGTTATCTGGTTAACTTGCTATCTGGTTAACTGGTTAACTGGTTAATTGGTTAACTGGTTATCTGGTTATCTGGTTATCTGGTTATCTGGTTATCTGATTAGCTGGTTATCTGGTTATCTGGTTATCTGGTTATCTGGTTAACTGGTTATCTGGTTATCTCGTTATCTGGTTAACTGGTTAACTGGTTAACTGGTTAACTGGTTATCCGGTTAACTGGTTAGTTGGTTAGCTGGTTATCTGGTTATCTGGTTATCTGGTAATCTGGTTATCTGGTTATCTGGTTATCTGGTTAACTGGTTATCTGGTTATCTAGTTAACTGGTTAGCTTGTTAGCTGGTTAACTAGTTATCTGGTTATCTGGTTAACTGGTTATCTGGTTATCTGGTTAACAGCTTGTGTGAAATTTCTGAACGTAACCAACAGGCCTATATCACAGTAGATTAGAACGCCGGAAGAACCCACCGAAGCAGTGTATCCCAAGTTCCGGTTTATGCAGTCACCTTGGCATTCACCATGGCGGACAGTTATCGCTGGACAACATCGCTGCACAACCTTCCAAAAGTCGGTCAAGACGATGTGGTTCGACTAGTGAATGAACACTCTACAGTGAAGTCTAAACTGGTAAAAGGATACAATTTCTTTTACGAGAAGTTCATCTTCAAGTATAGAGGTAAGTTCTTAGATTCTGTTGTGTCACCACTAGCTTGCTAGCTTGTAAGGTTTAATGAAAATGACCAGTGTGTCAGATAAGTTCAACTACAGACAGAACGGTATCCATTATCTGGTTAACTGGTGAACTGGTGAACTGGTTGACTGGTTAACTGGTTAACTGGTTAACTGGTTATCTGGTTATCTGGTTATCTGGTTATCCGGTTATCTGGTTATCTGGTTATCTGGTTATCTGGTTATCTAGTTAACTGGCTATCTGTTTAACTGGTAATCTAGTTAACTGGTTTTCTGGTTAGCTGGTTATCTGGTTAACTTGCTATCTGGTTAACTGGTTAACTGGTTAATTGGTTAACTGGTTATCTGGTTATCTGATTATCTGGTTATCTGGTTATCTGGTTATCTGGTTATCTGGTTAACTGGTTATCTGGTTATCTGGTTATCTGGTTAACTGGTTAACTGGTTATCTGGTTATCTGGTTATCCGGTTAACTGGTTAGTTGGTTATCTGGTTATCTGGTTATCTGGTTATCTGGTTATCTGGTTATCTGGTTATCTGGTTAACTGGTTATCTGGTTATCTAGTTAACTGGTTAGCTTGTTATCTGATTAACTAGTTATCTGGTTATCAGGTTAACTTGTTATCTGGTTATCTGGTTAACAGCTTGTGTGAAAATTCTGAACGTAACCAATAGGCCTATATCACAGTAGATTAGAACGCCGGAAGAACCCGCCGAAGCAGTGTATCCCAAGTTCCGGTTTATGCAGTCACCTTGGCATTCACCATGGCGGACAGTTATCGCTGGACAACATCGCTGCACAACCTTCCAAAAGTCGGTCAAGACGATGTGGTTCGACTAGTGAATGAACACTCTACAGTGAAGTCTAAACTGGTAAAAGGATACAATTTCTTTTACGAGAAGTTCATCTTCAAGTATAGAGGTAAGTTCTTAGATTCTGTTGTGTCACCACTAGCTTGCTAGCTTGTAAGGTTTAATGAAAATGACCAGTGTGTCAGATAAGTTCAACTACAGACAGAACGGTATCCATTATCTGGTTAACTGGTGAACTGGTGAACTGGTTGACTGGTTAACTGGTTAACTGGTTAACTGGTTATCTGGTTATCTGGTTATCTGGTTATCTGGTTATCCGGTTATCTGGTTATCTGGTTATCTGGTTATCTGGTTATCTAGTTAACTGGCTATCTGTTTAACTGGTAATCTAGTTAACTGGTTTTCTGGTTAGCTGGTTATCTGGTTAACTTGCTATCTGGTTAACTGGTTAACTGGTTAATTGGTTAACTGGTTATCTGGTTATCTGATTATCTGGTTATCTGGTTATCTGGTTATCTGGTTATCTGGTTAACTGGTTATCTGGTTATCTGGTTATCTGGTTAACTGGTTAACTGGTTATCTGGTTATCTGGTTATCCGGTTAACTGGTTAGTTGGTTATCTGGTTATCTGGTTATCTGGTTATCTGGTTATCTGGTTATCTGGTTATCTGGTTAACTGGTTATCTGGTTATCTAGTTAACTGGTTAGCTTGTTATCTGGTTAACTAGTTATCTGGTTATCTGGTTAACTTGTTATCTGGTTATCTGGTTAACAGCTTGTGTGAAAATTCTGAACGTAACCAATAGGCCTATATCACAGTAGATTAGAACGCCGGAAGAACCCGCCGAAGCAGTGTATCCCAAGTTCCGGTTTATGCAGTCACCTTGGCATTCACCATGGCGGACAGTTATCGCTGGACAACATCGCTGCACAACCTTCCAAAAGTCGGTCAAGACGATGTGGTTCGACTAGTGAATGAACACTCTACAGTGAAGTCTGAACTGGAAAAAGGATACAAGTTATTTTACGAGAAGTTCATCTTCAAGTACAGAGGTAAGTGCTTAGATTCTGTTGTGTCACCGCTAGCTTGCTAGCTTGTAAGGTTTAATGAAAATGACCAGTGTGTCAGATAAGTTCAACTACAGACAGAACGGTATCCATTATCTGGTTAACTGGTGAACTGGTGAACTGGTTGACTGGTTAACTGGTTAACTGGTTAACTGGTTATCTGGTTATCTGGTTATCTGGTTATCTGGTTATCCGGTTATCTGGTTATCTGGTTATCTGGTTATCTGGTTATCTAGTTAACTGGCTATCTGTTTAACTGGTAATCTAGTTAACTGGTTTTCTGGTTAGCTGGTTATCTGGTTAACTTGCTATCTGGTTAACTGGTTAACTGGTTAATTGGTTAACTGGTTATCTGGTTATCTGATTATCTGGTTATCTGGTTATCTGGTTATCTGGTTATCTGGTTAACTGGTTATCTGGTTATCTGGTTATCTGGTTAACTGGTTAACTGGTTATCTGGTTATCTGGTTATCCGGTTAACTGGTTAGTTGGTTATCTGGTTATCTGGTTATCTGGTTATCTGGTTATCTGGTTATCTGGTTATCTGGTTAACTGGTTATCTGGTTATCTAGTTAACTGGTTAGCTTGTTATCTGGTTAACTAGTTATCTGGTTATCTGGTTAACTTGTTATCTGGTTATCTGGTTAACAGCTTGTGTGAAAATTCTGAACGTAACCAATAGGCCTATATCACAGTAGATTAGAACGCCGGAAGAACCCGCCGAAGCAGTGTATCCCAAGTTCCGGTTTATGCAGTCACCTTGGCATTCACCATGGCGGACAGTTATCGCTGGACAACATCGCTGCACAACCTTCCAAAAGTCGGTCAAGACGATGTGGTTCGACTAGTGAATGAACACTCTACAGTGAAGTCTGAACTGGAAAAAGGATACAAGTTATTTTACGAGAAGTTCATCTTCAAGTACAGAGGTAAGTGCTTAGATTCTGTTGTGTCACCGCTAGCTTGCTAGCTTGTAAGGTTTAATGAAAATGACCAGTGTGTCAGATAAGTTCAACTACAGACAGAACGGTATCCATTCGGTGTATACTGGTGTGTATATATATATATACACCGAATAATGGATACCGTTCTCTGTGTATATATATTTATATGTATATACAGAGTGCTTAGATTCTGTTGTGTCACCGCTAGCTTGCTAGCTCGTAAGGTTTAATGAAAATGACCAGTGTGTCAGATAAATTCAACTACAGACAGAACGGTATCCATTATTCGGTGTGTGTGTATATATATATATATATATATATATACCGAATAATGGATACCGTTCTGTCTATATATATATATATATATACATATATATACATAGTGCTTAGATTCTGTTGTGTCACCGCTAGCTTGCTAGCTCGCAAGGTTGGTGTCAGATAAGTTCAACTACAGACGGAGAACGGTATCCATTATTCGGTGTATATATATATATATATATTTATATATATACCGTATTGACCCGAATATAAGACGACCCCGATTATAAGACGACCCCTCTTTTTCAAAAAAATTTTATTTTTTTTTTATAAAGAAAATAATTTAATTTGAAAAGAATGATAACACACATCACACATTGTGTTCAAATTTGCCTAACTTGGCAAACAAAAACAAAACAGGCTAGATAGATTGCAATAAAACGGTAGTGCAATAAAATAGTAGTGCAATGAAACAGTGCAAAATGTCAGAACATCAGTCTATTGGTCACATCACGTCTTCTACATCGCTGGTTGTTCCTCTCACTCCCGCTATCGCCACTCACGGTGTCCGCTTCCCCGTCTCCTCCCACATCACGTCATCCTCGCTGCCATCCATGGCATTTGATGCGCAGCATTTCTTAACCCATTAATGATGCTTTCTGGGGAAACGTCAGCTCATGCTTGCAAGATCCATTCACAGAGCAAACGTACTGCAGGCTTTTGGATTTTTCCAGACGGTGTCAGTGCGTGATTAGCAGCCAGGAGCCACTCTGTGGATCTCTTGCGCAGATTAACCTTGAATGGTTTGTTAACGACCACATCCAACACCTGCAGCTGGCTTGTCATTCCGCCCGGTATGATCACTAGGTCACCATTCAACTCTTTCACTTGCTTTTTGACTGGCTCAGTCAAGTGTCCACGGAAAGCATCCAGAATCAACATGTTCCTCTTCTTTCTGAGTCCCCCACGCCGTCTGCCCACCTTGAGCCAGTCCACCACAAGCTCCGTCTCCATCCAGCCCTTTGCCCGGGCACTACGATAATGCCAGCTGGCTGCCTCTTTAGGTACAGTCACTGCCTCTTTAGGTACAGTCACTGCCTCTTTAGGTACAGTCTTGCGTTTTAAAACCACGTACGGCGGAAGTTTTGTCCCATCTGCGAGGCGCGTTAACATGACCGTTACTCGGCTCTTCTCGTTTCCAGTAGACTTCACAATCACTGATTTGTCGCCTTTCTTATGCCCAGTGACAGATGTTGGCATGTCAAAATACACAGGCGTTTTTCTTTTTTCAAGTTGGTCGCTGTGTCTCCATTTCTATCTCTCCAGGCAACTGTTTTTATGTACTGTTACTTTAAGACTTTGAGTTACTTTAAGTGTCGCGGTGTCTCGGAACACTCGTTTGGCGCGATCTGTTGTTGCGCAATTACATGTGCAATTACGGTACATCGAAAAGTCTAAACCCCGATTATAAGACGACCCCTCTTTTTCAGATTTTTTTCTAGGAAAAAAAACCCGTCTTATATTCGGGTCAATACGGTATATATACACAGAGTGCTTAGATTCTGTTGTGTCACCGCTAGCTTGCTAGCTCGTAAGGTTTAATGAAAATGACCAGTGTGTCAGATAAGTTCAACTACAGACAGAGAACGGTATCCATTATTCAGTGTGTGTATATATATATATGTGTATGTATATGTGTATATATATATATATATATATATATATACACGTATGTGTATATATATATGCATGTATGTATATATATATGTGTGTATATATATATATATATATATATATATATGTGTATATATATGTGTATATATATATATCCTGCTCCATAACTGCTATTGCAGTTTCAGTTTTTTGTTCCATGTCTGCTGTTGCAGATTCTCTCATTTTTTGTTCTCATTTTTTGTACATGTTCTCCATTTCTAGATTGTGCTGCGTGCAGTTACACCCGTGCAGTTAAATGGATGCTCCTGTTCGTGTGCTGCTGGAAAGGTGTTGTGTAATCACGTGGTCGCACTCCTATTCCAGACGGCTCACTACAGCACCATGGGGGTGAAAAGTGTGCAAACACCACTGGCCTGCACCAGTGAGATTCAGTCATGGCACCGACCAAGGACACAGGTATGTTATGTCTGGATCCCTCAGATATAGCTATACATACTGTATAGACTACTCAAAGATGTTTAAGATTCTAGCATTTAAGACTCGCAAGACCAACACATCACTTAAAGTGTATACATTTGCATGGAGTTTCCCTCTTTTTCTCAAAGCAGCAGTTCCATGAAGAGGATATACATACAATATGACTTGCGTGTTGAATTATCCCGATATTCTCTGACACTTACAGCATCTATTTTCTTTTTGTGTCATTCCAGGGGATACGTCCGGAACCCACGGATGAACTTGTGGTCCGGAAGCCTAAGGCTCCTGGACGCAGCAGTGTCAAATCTACGCTGTATTGAGCCTATGCAGGTATGTTTATCATTTTTATTAATTTCATCACTTATTGTGTAGTTGTTGTTTTTTTTAGAACATGGGCATAATATTAAAACCTGCAGATGGTGCTTTACTGATTTAATTGACTGATGAATGGTTCCTGTTACTTGTGTTTGTAGGACCCCTTCCTGACCCTGCAGTGCTGTCCTTAGGGGCCAACCTACGACACCTTCAACCACAACCTGGAATATGCAAGATCTTGTGTGGCCTGTTAGGCCTATATCACGTTAAATTAGAACGCCGGAAGTACCCGTTAAAAGTCGCTGAAGCAGTGTATCCCAAGTTCCGGTTAATGCATTCAGCTTGGCATTCACCATGGCGGACAGTTATCACTGGACAACATCGCTGCATAACCTTCCAAAAGTCGTTCAACTAGTGAATGAACACTCTACAGTGAAGAAGTCTAAATCCGAATCATAAAATTCCCCGACATTGTGTCTTGTGGCTCTATCTGGATATATCGCCATATAACACATATATAACACATATAGATTTCATTTAGTTATATTTTGTTTGTACTAGTTTAGTTTATTTTGTTGTTATTTAGTTTTTAGGTATTAGTATATTTGTGTGTGCATTTGCCCCTGTCTCAACTGTTGCACCTTAATTTCCCTCCGGATAAATAAAGTCATCTTGAATCTTGAATAACGAAGGTGATTTTGTGTAGAAGCAGAGGTATGCCTATGTATATAATATAGGCGATTTATTTGATGGATTTTGATTATTTCAATGTACCTTTTCATTTACGTGTTAATATGTAGTGCGCAGCTGTATATTTTCTAAAAGGGAATGCCTGTTATTCTTGTGAATATGAGTTGTCTTAAAATAAAAGTGCTTGTGACATACTTGTACTTATACTTGTGGCATTGAGTTAAAACCGAATTTGTATAAAATACCTATAGATAGATAGATAGATAGATAGATAGATAGATAGAGATATGTATATATCTATATATATATATATCGATATCTATCTATATATCGTATATATCGTATATCGCGATGCAGCCAAAAAATACCGGGTTTTGGTCCGTATCGCCCAGCCCTACTTGGGACCAGTGCTTTAAATCACACACATACCTGACAATATGTGGCTCTATTCAGATGAGAGATGGAGTGTGGGGGTCAGGACCAGTGCTTTTAATCACACACATACCCGACATTATTAGCCTATTCCGCCCACCTTTCGAGACGTATATGCTCTCCTTGTCAAAGTGCAAACTGCAGACATACGTGCTACCCCTGAGAACATGAAACGAGGGACCTTCATCCTCCTTATCAGCCTCACAAAAGACTTGCGGAGGAGTTTGTCTTTGGGTAATGGTGTAAACTGAGGTAGGGCTGTCTTTGTTTAGACGTTGAGCAGCCGGTACATTACAATAACAGAGAGGAGAGGAGGCGGCCACAGTTTGTCACGTATCTGGGGTAACTACCGGAAGAAAGAGCACACTGCTCACGGCTCCGGAAGCAGGAAGTGTGATATAGGCATATTAGAGTGCAGCCACAGGTCACATGCTTGGCCAAAATGAGTTCTGCAGTCTCTCCGCTGGTGTTTAACAGATGGACTCGAACCCGGAAGGTCGTCGGTTCAAGTCCCCTGGGAAACACCTGGGCACTGCCGAGGTGCAGGCAGTAACTGTGTACTTTTACCTGAGCTTATTGTACTTCTACCTGAACTTTATTGTACTTCTACCTGAACTTATTGTACTACTACCTGAACTGTATTGTACTTCCACCTGAACTTATTGTACTTTTACCTGAGCTTATTGTACTTCTATCTGAGCTTATTGTACTTTTACCTTATTGTACTATTACCTTAGCTAATTGTGCTTTTACCTTATTGTACTTTTACCTTAGCTTATTGTACTTTTACCTTATTGTACTTTTACCTTATTGTACTTTTACCTGAGCTTATTGTACTTTTACCTGAAGTTATTGTACATTTGCCTGAACTTATTGTACTTTTACCTGAACTTATTGTACTTTTACCTGAACTGATTGTGTTTTTACCTGAACTTATTGTACTTTTACCTGAACTTATTGTACTTTTACCTGAACTTATTGTACTTCTACCTGAACTTATTGTACTTTTACCTGAACTTATTGTACTTTTACCTTATTGTACTATTACCTTAGCTTATTGTACATTTACCTTATTGTACTTTTACCTTAGCTTATCGTACTTTTACCTTATTGTACTTTTACCTTAGCTTATTGTACTTTTACCTTATTGTACTTTTACCTGAACTTATTGTACTTTTACCTGAGCTTATTGTACTTTTACCTTAGCTTATTGTACTTTTACCTGAGCTTATTGTACTTTTACCTGAGCTTATTGTACTTTTACCTTATTGTAATATTGCCTTAGCTTATTGTACTTTTACTTTATTGTACTTTTACCTTAGCTTATTGTACTTTAACCTTATTGTACTTTTACCTGAACTTATTGTACTTTTACCTGAACTTATTGTACTTTTACCTGAGCTTATTGTACTTTACCTTAGCTTATTGTACTTTTATCTGAGCTTATTGTACTTTTACCTGAGCTTATTGTACTTTTACCTTATTGTTCTTTTACCTTAGCTTATTGTACATTAACCTGAACTTATTGTACTTTGAACTGAACTTATTGTACTTTTAGCTGAACTTATTGTACTTTTACCTGAACTGATTGTGTTTTTACCTGAACTTATTGTACTTTTACCTGAACTTATTGTACTTTTACCTGAACTTTTTTGTACTTTTACCTGAACTTATTGTACTTCTACCTGAACTTACTGTACTTTTACCTGAACTTATTGTACTTTTACCTGAACTTATTGTACTTCTACCTGAGCTTATTGTACTTTTACCTTATTGTACTTTTACCTGAGCTAATTGTACTTTTACCTTATTGTACTATTGCCTTAGCTTATTGTACTTTTACCTTATTGTACTTTTTCCTGAACTTATTGTACTTTTACCTGAACTTATTGTACTTTTACCTGAGCTTATTGTACTTTTACCTTAGCTTATTGTACTTTTACCTGAGCTTATTGTACTTTTACCTGAGCTTATTGTACTTTTACCTTATTGTACTTTTACCTTAGCTTATTGTACATTAACCTGAACTTATTGTACTTTGAACTGAACTTATTGTACTTCTACCTGAACTTACTGTACTTTTACCTGAACTTATTGTACTTTTACCTGAACTTATTTTACTTTTACCTGAACTTATTGTACTTCTACCTGAACTTATTGTACTTTTACCTTTTGGATTGTGAACCAGGCTGAACAGACCCCTCTGCCAGTGGATGGTGTACCAGGCTGAAAAGACCCCCCCTGCCAGTGGCTGGTAAACCAGACTCAACAGACCCCTCTGCCAGTGGCTGGTCAACCAGGCTTAACAGACCCCTCTGCCAGTGGATGGTGAACCAGGCTGAACAGACCCCTCTGCCAGTGGATTGTGAACCAGGCTGAACAGACCCCTCTGCCAGTGGATGGTAAACCAGACTGAACAGACCCCTCTGCCAGTGGATGGTGAACCAGGCTGAACAGACCCTTCTGTCAGTGGATGGTTAAACCAGGCTGAACATACCCCTCTGCCAGTGGATGGTAAAACCAGGCTGAACAGACCCCTCTGCCAGTGGCTGGTGAACCAGGCTGAACAGACCCCTCTGCCAGTGGCTGGTGAAACCAGGCTGAAAAGATCCCTCTGCCAGTGGATAGTGAACCAGGCTGATTAGACCCCTCTGCCAGTGGCTGGTGAACCAGGCTGAACAGACCCCTCTGCCAGTGGATGGTGAACCAGGCTGAACAGACTCCTCTGCCAGTGGCTGGTGAACCAGGCTGAACAGACCCTTCTGCCAGTGGCTGGTTAACCAGGCTGAACAGACCCCTCTGCCAGTGGATGGTGAACCAGGCTGAACAGACCCCTCTGCCAGTGGATGGTAAAACCAGGCTGAACAGACCCCTCTGCCAGTGGCTGGTAAACCAGGCTAAAGAGTCCTCTCTGCCAGTTGATGGTAAAACCAGGCTGAACAGACCCCTCTGCCAGTGGATGGTAAACCAGGCTGAACAGACCCCTCTGCCAGTGGATGGTAAACCAGACTGAACAGACCCCTCTGCCAGTGGATGGTGAACCAGGCTGAACAGACCCCTTTGTCAGTGGATGGTAAAACCAGGCTGAGCAGACCCCTCTGCTAGTGGATGGTAAAACCAGGCTGAACAGACCCCTCTGCCAGTGGCTGGTGAAACCAGGCTGAACAGACCCCCCTGCCAGTGGCTGGTAAACCAGACTCAACAGACCCCTCTGCCAGTGGCTGGTGAACCAGGCTTAACAGACCCCTCTGCCAGTGGATGGTAAACCAGGCTGAACAGACCACTCTGCCAGTGGATGGTGAACCAGGCTGAACAGACCCCTCTGCCAGTGGATGGTAAACCAGACTGAACAGACCCCTCTGCCAGTGGATGGTGAACCAGGCTGAACAGAACCCTCTGCCAGTGGATGGTAAACCAGACTGAACAGACCCCTCTGCCAGTGGATGGTGAACCAGGCTGAACAGACTCCTCTGTCAGTGGATAGTTAAACCAGGCTGAACAGACCCCTCTGCCAGTGGATGGTAAAACCAGGCTGAACAGAACCCTCTGCCAGTGGCTGGTGAACC
>CM051023.1:1369581-1394581 GCA_027704905.1 Muraenolepis orangiensis | reverse complement strand
TGAGCAGGGGTATGTAGTTATATCAACAAGATAAATATATATAAATGTATATCCAGCAGCTAGTGAGCAGAGCAGGGGTGTGTAGTAATATCAGCAATTGACGATTTATATATATACATATATATATATATATATATATATGTATATATATATATGGTAAGTACAGTAAAAATGTAAATGACTATAGTACAGGTTTGTTTGAGTGTGTTACAAACAAAAAGATACACATCTGGAATCGACATTTAGAATGGAGAATTATACAATGGTTATTATACAATGAAAATATTAGTATAGAAAATAATTGTATAGATGATTAGTTGTCCTCATGGATGTTTCTAATCATGTGAATAATTAAAAAAATGATGTATTAAACTTTCTATTTTTTTTATTGTTGAGCACTATTAAGCAGATGCTTTTTTTTGTACTTTATATATATATATATTAATATTTATCTATATATCTTTTTTTAAGAATCGGGAAGTTGTATTAAACGTCTTTAGAGTTCATTTTAAACCATACTGTAGAATATATATGAATATACGTATGTATGTTTTATATATACGTATATATCAGTGGCGAAGCGTGTCTATCACAACTGGATCTTCTGTAGACCAGAGGTTCCCAAACTTTTCAGCCCGCGACCCCCAACATAACAGACCCCCCCCCCCCCCCCCCCCACTATCACCGTCCGACGGGGGGTATGTCGCGATCGCGAACATCGTGAAGTCCAGGGGGGGGGGGGGGAAACGCGATCACAAACATTGTGTGTGGCTTTTTTTCAATGATGATACTGTCGTGAATCTGTGGGAATCAGAAATCCTTTATGTGTCACTCGTTATTATTAACAATAATAATAATAATACAAATGATAAAAAATAATAATAAAATAAAAAATAAATAAACCTCATGGGTCACATCAAGAGGATTCTGAAATCATCTCGCGACCCCCCCCTCGGGTCCCGCGACCCCCCCCTCGGGGTCCCACGACCCCCACTTTGGGAACCCCTGCTGTAGACCATCCCCCCCCCCCACCCCCCTTTCGAAAATTCCGTTGTTCCAGTCAGACTGACGTCATGGAGGAGTCACTCCTACGTAGAAACAACGTAGCACTACGCTAGATCCACTCTCACTCCAGCCAGTATACCTTCTAGCTCCCTATTGAGCTGTGGGGAAATCTGAAAGAATACGCCCATTGGCTACAAATCACTATATGATTGGTTGATCAAATTGTCAATCCAAACGTACGCTCTCATTCAGTCTAAGGGCCAAAGTCATCGGGAATACTTTGGTTGAAGTTCTTTGGTGGCTGAATAGCCCTATCCTGGACCCACAAATCCTATTGCAGGTAGGACAAGTGTATGTGGTGGTAGTAGCAACGGCAACTGTAGGTGTGTTCCTCCTGAGTCTCCTCTCCTGTCTCCTGGCTGTCCTTTCCTCTTCCAGCATTTGGGTCCCATCCCGGCACAGCTGGCGCCAGGTGTTACGATCAGCAACATCCTCCAGGGCCTCAGGTCTGATTTTACATTTCTTTAACGCAGTCTTCAGCTGGTCTTTATATCACCCGAGCAGTCATTCCATCATGAAATTGGCGGAGGATGTTGACAAACTTTTTGGGGCAGCCAAACCTGATAAGGACTTCCCATAAAAGTTCTCTCTGGACAGTGTCGAAGGCTTTGGAGAGATCGACAAAGGCCATGAACAGGTCCTGATGTTGTTCACTTTTCCTGCAGCTGTTGAGCTGTGAAAATCATGTCCACCGTGCTCCTGCTCTTCCTAAATCCACATTGTGATTCAGGCAATATTGACTCGGTGGTGTTTTTAATCAGCCTCTGGAGCATAACCTTTGCCAGGACCTTACCAGCGACAGCAAGGAGCGAAATACCCCTGCTGTTGCCACAGACAGCCTTGTCACCCTTGTTCTTGTAAATGGTAACAACATTGGCGTCTCTCCATTGTTGTGGGACGTTCTCATCAGCCCAG
This sequence comes from Muraenolepis orangiensis, assembly GCA_027704905.1. Classification (NCBI taxonomy): domain Eukaryota; kingdom Metazoa; phylum Chordata; class Actinopteri; order Gadiformes; family Muraenolepididae; genus Muraenolepis; species Muraenolepis orangiensis. The sequence continues at coordinate 1,392,601 of CM051023.1, read as the reverse complement.
ACCTTGGTGATGTACTTGTGTAATGCTCTTGTACAGAGGTAGCCTCCTTGTTTCAGCAACTCAGCAGGGATGTTGTCATTACCAGGGGACTTAAGGGAACGGATAGCTGATAGGACCTCCAGGAAGGTTGGGGGCTGGTCTAGATTGTGCATAGGAGGAAGTGTAGGCAGGTCGTCAAGAACGGTGGGGTCTGCATCAGAGTCCTGATTAAGCAGGGTACCAAAATGTTCAGCCCATCTCAGCAGAATGCTATGCTGGTCCTTCAGGACTGTCAGGCCATCTGCTGTTTTCAGGGGAGTGATACAGCGGCTTATTGGGCCGTAGATCTTCTTGACAGCATTGTAAAAGTTGTGCATGTCATTTTTATCGGCAAAGGACTGGATTTCGTGTGCCTTTTTAGTCCACCACTCATTCTGCATGACCCGAGTATCCCTTTGTACTTCCCGAAGAACTCTCTGCCATTGCTGCCTGGTGCTACTGGACGAGGGGTTCTTTAACGTTGCCCGATGTGCTCTGTGCATGTCCTTCAGCAAGTCATGGATGGTTTCCGAGTTTTCATCAAACCAGTCTTGGTGGTTCTTGCTCTTATAGCCGATTGTTTGGGCTGCTGCCTCATAGAGACCAGAGATGATAGAGTTCCACTTCTGGTCCATGGTGTTCTCAGATGAGCTCAAGGACAACTCAATCCCCCCCAGTTTCTCAGCCAGGGAGCAACGAAATTCATTCCTTGCATCAGGGTTTTCCAGGCGGGTGCAATCTAGTCGCCTCCTTCTGGGTCCTTGCAGCCGCAATGGGGGGCGCACTTGCATGTGGACCTTGGCCATGATCAGGCGGTGATCTGTCCAGCATTCTGCACCTCTCATGGCACGGGTGATGTGAACGTCTCTGATGTCACTACGCCTCACAATGACATAGTCTATCAGGTGCCAGTGTTTGGAACGAGGGTGCATCCACGAAGTCTTGTATTTAGTCTTCTGCTGGAAGATAGTGTTGGTTATGGTCAGGTTATGCTCAGAGCAGAGAGTGAGTAATCTCAACCCATTTGCGTTAACCTGGCCAACTCCATGCCTGCCAAGCACACTCCATATGCTGCTGTTTTGTCCCACTCTGGCATTAAAATCACCAAGCAAGAAAAACTTGTCATTCTTGGGGATCCGGCGAAGAGCCTCGTCCAGTGACTGGTAGAAAGAGTCCTTGGCCTCACTCTCGGATGGCAGGGTCGGTGCATATGCACTGAGAAGTGTGGCGAAGCGGTTCTTAACCAGGGGGATACGGAGGGTCATTAGTCTCTCACTAATGCCAACAGGTGTTTCAGCGAGTCTTGGTAGTAGAGTGTTTTTGATGGCTAGTCCTACACCATGCAGATGTTGTCCTCCTGACGGGTAACCTTTCCAGAAGAACGTGTAGCCCATCCCTTCCTCTGTTAGAGAGCCTTCATCCAGGATTCTGGTCTCACTCAGAGCAGAAATGTCGATGTTGTAGCGACTCAGCTCAGCAGCAACCAATGCTGTTCTCCTATGAGGTCTGTCAGAGCTGCCATACGAGTCCAGGAGAGTCCTTACATTCCATGTTGCCAGTCTTAAATTGCATGATTTCCGTGATTTCCGTGATTTCCGTCCGTAATTTTTATTTGTATTTCGACCGCGGTAATGGAACGGCCCGTTAGGTGCGGTATCCTATCCAGGCGAGGTTGAGTGGGCAATTTTTAGGCCACCTTTTCTAGGCCCTTCCCCAATTGGGGTGAGCAGTGTGGCCCCTAAATAGGGCTGCTCAAACGCACAGGGGTCTGCCGAAAACAGCTTCCACTCAGTCCGAGCTGTTAGCGACCTATACCCTGTGCTGCTGCCGTGCAGGGATCTTAGCTAAGAGCTTCCAGTTCATTCGTACCTGCTCCCGTCACCAGAACCCCAACGCCGCCAGACTTCAACATGCTGTAAGGTCCAGGTACTTCACCATGGTCAGAGGTGGATACCTGCGCAAGGAAGTTTTTAAGTGCCATAGGGGGTGCGCACTTCCCAATAGCACTATCTTCACCACGATGAGGTAAACCCGGTGGCATGGGTGACCCATGACGACCAGTCCCCCATCCTGGCTGCAGGAGGCTACCGGGTCCTTGGTTTTTTAAGGCCCGCCTATAGCGCACCTCCAGCGCATTGCTTTTCTGTCAGGGTGTGCTCCCTTAGCCTTTGCCTAAATAGGCTTACCCACAAGGCAGCGGGGCTATTTACCCATAGTTGGGGCAGTGGTTGACGGGCGCCAGGGCGTGTCCACACGACGGTGGGCCTATACGCCGCGTCTCTGGGGCCCCCTGCTGCTCCGAGATCCCCTCCAGTTTTGCCTGGGTCCTCAAGGACCCAGTTACCATGTGTGGCCACGGGGAGGCACTGCAGGAGTCTTGGTGGTGGAGAGGCTGTGTACCAGCAGGAGGAGACTTACACACTCGGCTCCTCTTTTCACCCCCCGAGGGAGGCTAGCTGGCTAGCTGGCGGCGGTAGCTGTAAGCAGAAAGTAGCAAGCAGAAAGCGGCATGCAACATGCACTATCTACAAACATCTCTATTCTACTACGCTACTGCACTAGACGCGTCACACGCACCCTGTGTTCGCACACACACACACACACACACACACACACACACACACACACACACACACACACACGCAAACACACACACACACACACACGCACACACACACACACACACACATACACAAACACACACACACACACACACACACACACACAAACACACACACACACACACACACACACACACACACACACACACACACACACACACACACACTCACACACACACACACACAAACACACACACACACACTGTATTATTGATAGAGAGCCAGTCGGGGGAGGGGAATGTTTTGCACTGCAGTTGAATAAAACAACACCATGAATAAATCACCAAATCAAACTGAATTCAGAATCAGGGAAAGGCCATCCACCTCTCTCTCTCTCTCTCTCTCTCTCTCTCTCTCTCTCTCTCTCTCTCTCTTATATGCCACTAAAATGTACACAATGACAGTTGATAATAAACTACTAACAAATCTATACTAGTAGTACTAATAGTAGTATTTGTACTACTTCTACCCTCTGCCAATTTAAAATTTAGCTTCTTGCGATTTTATTTGTATTTCTATTCATTAAAACTGGTATTTTTGCCTTTAAATATAACTTTTGAAATCATTTCAACCCATAATCATTCAGTCTGTATCAAAGTTACTATCAAGTCAAAATGAAAAAAAAGTGACACTGCTAATGACTGGGTGCTGATTGTGACTGTGTGAATGTGAATGTTTCCATTTATAGTGTGACTGTGTGAATGTAAATGTTTCCATTTATATTGTGACTGTGCGAATGTAAATGTTTTCCGTTTATATTGTGACTGTGTGGATGTGAATGGTTCAATTTGTACGTCAAAGAGGTCTTGGTCTTTGACGGTCTTGTCTGTTACTTTACTGTTATATATCACGTGTCAAATGGAGACAAATAATTATATATATACCGAGGTTTTCCTCAGCTTTACCGTTTTTTTCATGCGTGATGTGTCACCGTAAGAATGTAATATAGCACAACCTACAGGTATATTAAAATGTGTTATTGGATTTGGAAAAGTGAAATTGGTTTAGTGTGGAGCAAGGGTTATAACCCTTATTTTATTCTTCCTTATATCGACAAATATCTAAAGAAAACATCACTATTTAGCGGAATTCAATACAATTGAATGGTCAGTCCCATTTTTCTATCATGAGGCTCATTGAAGTTCATGGACGAGGACGAGGACACGGACGAGTACACGGACGAGAGGACAAATGATGTCCAATCGTTTAATTAGTCTCTCTGGCACAGCGTTAAACTGGTTCCACTCATATCTCACTGGCAGTAGTACAACACGTCACCCCGGGAAATTCTAAATCTCAGACCAACGCAAGTTGACTTTGGTGTTCCCCAAGGATGAGTTCTAGGCCCCATCCTGTTAATTTACATGAAAAAAAGTACATGATTTATCTTGGCAGAGTCATCCATTTTAATATTGCTTTTAATTAGCAACTCTTTTTATTTTTTTTAATCATTGATTTTATCCATTTTCTTTGCTTGTGATTTTAGACTGTGTGGTTTACTTTAGGTTATTTTTCTTAATCTGTTATTATTCATTGTTTTATCTTTCTTTTATCATGCAATGTGAAGCACTTTGGGCTGCATCTTGTATGAAAAGTGCTATATAAATAAAGTTATTATTATCCGCAGGCACATGCAGCTCTACACGCCTAACATCAATGCAGCCACATCCATGGATGAGCCACAATTGCTTACAGCTAAATAGCAGTAAAACACAAGCGAGACAAGAGTCTCTCTTCCTGTACCGTTAACAACCTTGGTATCGCCTTTGACCTCTCGTTAGACTTCCACAGTCATATAAATAACCCCTCTAAAGTTTCTTTCCTCCACCTCAGAAATATGGCTAAACTCCATTCTACCCTTTACCAATCCGATGCAGATGAGCTCGTCCATGCCTACACCTCCTCTAGACTATATTACTGTAATGTTTCCTGTATAAAAATCAACAAACTACAATATATACTGAACTCAGCTGCAAAAATGAAAAAACCATGAAAAAAGAACCCGGAAGCATAAACACACACCCCAATGCTGGCATCTTTGCACAATCCATGTTTCTGCACCCGTATACCTAAAGGACTTACTTCATCAGCATGTTCCCACGGCAACCTCCGATCTAGTACCACCATCCGGCTCTCCATCCCCCCGGATCTAGTACCACCATCTGGCTATCCGTCCCTTGATCTAGAACCACCATCCGGCTCTCCGTCACCCGGACCAAAGTGCACACCATGGCAGCTGTGTAGTATTCCCTACCCCCTCTGCCACTGGAACTCACTGCAGGACTAATCTAAAACCACCAAACACTCTCAAAACTTTCAAAACTGGTCTAAAACCCATCCTTTTCCGTTATGTCCTTGAGTAACCGTTCCATGTCTTGTCACATGGTCACTCTTAGCATCCGGCTCCTTTCTTTTGTCCACCGTCAAACATTTAGTTTGTTCTGTATTGTTTTTGATTGACCCTTATTGTGTAACACTTTGAGACCACGTCACGAAAAGCCCTTTTAATAAATAAAATGTATTGTTATTATTATTATAATTATTATTACTATTATTATTATTGTATCTGCATGCTGGTTTCATTCCTATTGTGTTAAGATTAGATTAGATTTGAAGTACAGTACAGCAAAAGTAATTTGGCATCTAAAAACTAGAGTGTAAATGTTTACAGTAAAGTACATGGTAATATATAATAATGTACAGCTGTTGAATAATATGTAAAAACAGTCTACTAAAAAAACTACTACTAAAAACAGGTATAAAATAACGAGAATAGGTCTGAGATATGTGCGGAATTATATGTATATATAAATATACAAAGGTAAGTATACAAGTATAAACAGGTACTGAGCAGGGGTATGCAAATATATATATACATGTAATAACACATATAATAATAAATAATAATAATAATATATAATAAAATATAATACTACTATGTATATACAGTAGGTAGTGATTAGGGGGGGTGTAGTTATATCAACAGTTAATGAATTAATACATATATATATACACGTATATATATATATATATATATATATACTCCCCTTCCGTGAACCGGAAGGGGAGAGGATACATATACATATCTCCTCTGAGATTAGATTAGATTAGGTTAGATTAGATTATATTAGATTCGATTAGAATGTATTCAAATGTAAAAGTACAATTACAGTGAAAATAATTTAGCATCTAAAAAACCAGAGTGTAAATGTTTACAGTTTAAAGTGCACATGGTAATATTCAAGGGAGAAGACGAGGAGGTTAAGACAAAGAGAAAGCGGTCGAGGAGTTAAAGGGAAAAAGGATGGCTTGGCTAATAACATAACCATGGCAACTGGTATCTTCGTCATCATCCTCATCATCATCATCATCATCATCATCACAATTTGTATGTACATTACAATTGGTTGCTTAGCCAGCTGGTGACCAGGTGACTTACTTATTCTTCTGTTTAGGGAGAAGCTTTGTAATCAAGCTTCTTTCATGCATAAATACAGAGACTGCAGGGGAGTTTGTTCTGGTAATCAAACACGTGCTTGTCCTGCTCCCCATGTAAGAAAGGGCTTGGGAATCAAACCAGAGCACTTATATCCTGGCCTGAGGGACGGGATCACGCCGGTAATCTCTCATATAACATTACAATCATTTAGCAGACGGGACTTACAAAACTGACTTACAATGGATGACAAAGGTCATCCAACAAGTAGGCAAGATAACTACTAGTCCCCATAATAATATAATATATACATACATATATACACATATATAATAACATAATACATTACATAACAAAAAGGTCATTCATATAGGCAAGAGTAAAACTACTAGTCACCATAATAATATAATATATACATACATATACATACATATACACATATATAATAACATAATACATTACATAACAAAAAGGTAATTCATTTAGGCAAGATAACTACTAGTCACCATAATAATATAATATATACATACATATATACACATATATACTAACATAATACATTACGTCTTGGCGGGCTATTGTTGGGCAGTGCAGAGTTCCAGGAAAAAACAGGTGAAAATAGTAAAGTTTATATAAAAATAGACTTTATTTCACAAACCCAAATTAAGCTTTTCTACACGTGTCTCCGGCTCCTTCCTCCTTCCCTATAGAATTGAGTAGAATAGAGTAAGCACGTCTTGCTACGTCTTCATCTCCACCTCCACATCACACTTTTTCCCGAGGTTTTCACACTGCATGGTCTCACTGTACTGTTGCAAATGCAACCAACATGAATCGTGGACTGGACTGGAGGTCGGGACAAGGCCACACACAATATGTGCACACACAGTGTCCACCTTACAGTGCGGATGCTCACAGCTCAGCAGGGGGGGGAATGGAGGCAAGTTCGAGTCACACAGTGGGAGCACAAAATGTAGATAATCACAGCGGATCCGGCTGCACGGCGGGAGGACACCGATTCTACTCAACAAACCTCTCCGGGCTCCTAGGTGCTGTAGATGATGATGATGATGCCCGGTGTGTGTGTGTGTGTGTGTGTGTGTGTGTGTGTGTGTGTGTGCACTTTCCTTACTGACTCCTCATGAGGAAAACAGTGGGAGACGAGAGGCAATGAACGAGGCCAACAAAATAAAGGGGGAGAGGAAGGAAACAGTTACAGCGCATCGTGTAAAACACGTATGTTTGGAAAGATTCACCGAGGACAACGTATTTAGTTTATTAAGGGTTTATTATGAATTTATTATTTATTTCGTTTTAAGGATGACATTAAGGGGTTAGGGCGAGGGGTGAAAAGTGAGAGAGAGAGGACCACCACCAGATGAGAGGGTGAGACAGACAGACGGACGGACGGACGGACGGACGGACGGACGGACGGACGGACGGACGGACGGACGGACGGACGGACGGACGGACGGACGGACGGACGGACGGACGGGGGGCTACAGGCGAGGTTTGAAAAAGCGAAAGGAGAAGTGATTCAGGAAGCTTCAATAAACGGCTTCAGTGAGCACGGGCCGGCAGGTTACACACGCGCGCGCACACACACACACACACACACACACACACACACACACACACACACACACACACACACACACACACACACACCACACACCACACACCACACACCACACACCACACACCACACACACACATGTTTATTCAGAGTCTTCCAGCTCATCAGAAAAAAACATCATGCATTTCACTGCAGCCGTCTTGCCATGTCAGAGTAACAAGCTGTTCATCCCCTTATAAAACACATACACTATGCATACACACACACAAACACACACACACACACACACACACACACATACACACACACAAACACACACACTGCATACACAGACCACACACAAACACACACACACATACACACACACACACACATACAAAAACAGACACCATGCACACACACTGCATACACAGACCACACACAAACACACACACACACACACACACACACACACACACAAACACACACCATGCATACACACACTGCATACACAGACCACACACACACCATGCATACACACACACAAACACACACACCATGGATACACACACACAAACACACACACACACCATGCATACACACACACACCATGCATACACACACACAAACACACACACACACACACACACACCATGCAAACACACTGCATACACATACCACACACACACACACACCATGCACACACACACACACACACACACATACACACATACAAAAACAGACACCATGCACACACACTGCATACACAGACCACACACAAACACACACACACACACACACACACACACACAAACACACACCATGCATACACACACTGCATACACAGACCACACACACACCATGCATACACACACACAAACACACACACCATGGATACACACACACAAACACACACACACACCATGCATACACACACACAAACACAAACACACACACACACCATGCATACACACACACACCATGCATACACACACACAAACACACACACACACACACACCATGCAAACACACTGCATACACATACCACACACACACACACACCATGCACACACACACACCATGCACACACACTGCATACACATACAACACACACACACACACACACACACACACACACACACACACACACACACACACACACACACACACACACACACACACACACACACACACACACACACACACACACACACACACACACACACACCTACCATGCATACACACACACCATGCATACACACACACACACCATGCAAAACCACACACACTGCATACACAGACCACACACACACACACACACACACACACACACACACACAAAGAAGATTTTTTGATTTTTAAAACAAATTTTATTTGCATTTGTTTTAAAACATACACCCACCCTGCAAAAGAGTCGGCACAAACCTAATACATTACACAATCAAAAATAAATAAAACGATTTCCATGACTACCAAATAAATATCATTCGAAAAAGTGTTTTACCCATAGTAAAAACATCCTCTTTTACACACTTTAAAAACAAAAAACTACACCTATCCTTTAAAACTTCAATATTAGAGAGTCATTCTCCCCTAGTGAGCACAGAACCTGCCCAACAGCCCACACATCCAGAAACCCCTGCAGATGATTGATCAGCGTATAGTACGCATGCTCCACCCTCAGACGCGCTGCCACCAGCCCCCTCAGACAGAGCACTGCATCCGTCCATCCCACTCCAGCAAGTTGCTTCTTACCACTTTTCCAGATTGCTAATTTTGCATTAGCAAACAAGAAATTCATCAATACCAGGGTTTCCCTCTTTTACAGGATGTATTTGGGCCCATGGACAAAAAGTGGTATGGAGAAACCCTCCCCGAACCCTTCCACCCACCCCTGTAACATTTTTTTAAGACCAGCCAATCGGGGACGGGACACCACTAAATGCTCCAATGTTTCTGCCATAAAACAGAACGGACAGCCCCCCCTTGTGCCTGGGTCAAAATGAGCTCTGTATTTGTTAGTGGCTATTGCACCGTGTATAATTCTCCATTGGATGTCAGCCATCCGTTTCTCAACCGGAGATTTATACAGGATCCGCCAGCTGCCCTGAGGGGAAAAGCCCAAGCCAAACACATCCATCCACCTCGACTCTCTGACGCCTGCGAACGAGCTGAGGTTTAGCACCTTTACGCAGCTAAGATATAGCTTCTTTTCACTGCAGGAGCTGAACTTTCCAGGTGTTAGAGTCCCCAGTGATAGCAGGAGACCATCCTCCTCTCTCCATTCCCCCACCGCAGGACCCACACTCAAGGCAGGAAAAACATAATCATGTCCCTTTCTCCACTGGTCAGCCGGATCTGCATTCAGAGCAAAAGTCCGGTGGGATGGCGACAGCGACTGCCACACCTCATCTACCAGGTTCTCCAGAACTCGGATTGATCGAATGCCCGTCACCTCAGCCAGTTTTTCTGTGGAGATCCCTGTCAAATGGCCAAGTTTTACCACTCCCGCTTCAACGAACGCATTTCTTAGGGTGGAAGAAGAGAAAAGGGTTCCAGAAAAAAACCAGTGTCAAACAGTGGCTCCTCAAACAGCCACATCCCAGGCCGGGGGTCGGGTGGTCTGGTAAAACTCAGAATCTTCCAGGCATTGATGACTGAGCAGTAAAAAGGTGCAAGTCCAGTTATCTCGTACGCAGGGGCCTTCAGTAGAAACAGGTGTTTATCAAAACCAAAGCCCCCTGCCCTCGAGAGTAACAGCCGGGCCATAGCCAGCCAGCAGGGAGAGGCACCATACAGCAGCCGCTGAGCAGCCTGCAGTCTAAACGCAGCAGTCCTCGCAGTAATGTCCACAAGGCCCTGTCCCCCCTCCGCCACAGGCAGGTACAGGACCGATGCTGGCACCCAGTGATGACCCGACTAGAAGAAATCCACGAGGAGCCGCTGCAGTTGTTTCATGAGGCCCGGCGGTGGGGTTAACACCTGGAGTCTGTGCCACAGAGACGAGGCAACCAGATTGTTGGCTACAAGAACTCTTCCCCTATAGGACAGCTGGGGTAGCAGCCATTTCCATTTGGCAAATTTTGCTTGCACCTTTCCCAGCAATCCCTCCCAGTTCTGTGCCACCATGTCCTCAGACCCCAACCAAACTCCCAGGACCTTTAAACCCCTGTTTCCCCAGCCAAGGTTACCAGGACGACTGGGCCTATTTCCTACACTCCACTATTTTCTCCCAGTTAACTTTGGCTGAAGCAGCCTTCCTATACAAAGCTAAACTGTCCTGTAGCTCCTGGATATCTCGCTGACCCTGGATAAAAACACTGACATCATCAGCATAAGCTGATACAACCACCGGGGGGCCTGAGCTGACTCTGGCAGACACAAGCCCCTCAGCCGGTTTCTAAGTCTGCACAAAAGGGGCTCGATGGCAATACTGTATAATAGGCCTGAGATAGGGCAGCCCTGCCTGATCCCCCTTTTAACTGGTACAGGTCAGCTCAGCCCTCCCCCCACCTTCACAACACAACATGCATCACTGTACAAACACTTCACCCAGGACAAAAAGTGCTCCCCAACACCAAAAGCCTGCAATGTGGCAGCCAGAAAAGTGTGATCCACCCGATCAAACGCCTTCTCCTGGTCAATAGAAATAATACCAACATTTATATTATACAGTTTGCAAACATCAAAAGTGTCTCTCATCAAAAACAAATTGTCCACAATTGATCTGCCAGGGATGCAATATGTCTGATCAGTACCAATAAGAAGTTCGATAAAACACTTCAGTCTGTTAGCTAGAACCTTTGACAGTATCTTATAGTCCGTACATAAGAGAGCCACAGGTCTCCAATTCTTCAGCAGGGTTAAATCTCCTTTCTTAGGCAACAGTGAAATCACTGCACGCCTACAGGAAGCTGGAAGAGTCCCTTTCCCAAAGGACTCCATCAATACGTCCAACAAATCATGTCCTAGCATACTCCAAAAATGTTTGAAAAAGTCTGCAGGTAAACCGTCTATGCCCGGAGCCTTGCCGGAGGCCATCTGTGTCACCGCAGAGGTCAGTTCCTCCAGCGTAATGTCAGAGCCCAGGGTGTCACTTTCGGCTGGACTCAGCTGTGGAAGACCCTGAAAAGGTTCATCAGCAGCTTCAAGTCACAACCTTCGGCTTTGAACAGGTCTGTGTAGAAGGACACTGCATGCCTCCTCATCTCAGCAGGTTCAGAGTTTACCTGTCCATCGGGGAGACGCAGACATACCATCTGCTTCCTTTGGCCCACAGACCTCTCCAGGTTGAAGAAAAAGGTGGTTGGTGCATCAATGTCTCTCATGGAAGTAAAACAGGCTCTGATCAGATCTCCCTTGGCTGTCTCCTGAAGAAAACAGTTAAGCTGTTGTTGTTTTAGGAGGGACTGTTCTATATTTCGAGCAGACACACTCCCTAACTCTCTGATCTCCCTCTCTAACTGCTCTATAGCTCTCCTAATGTTTGCAGTGGAGTAGGCTGTATACTGTTGGCAGAACACTCTAATCTGAGCCTTTCCTACCTCCCACCACTGACTCAGGGAGGGAAAATACTCTTTCTTTGATTTCCAGTTGATCCAGAACAATTTAAAATTCTCACAGAAAATCTAATCTTAACATTGAACTGCCAGAAAGATCTAGGTTTCGCTGTGTTGGATAAAATCAAATCTAAAGAAACTAACTGATGATCTGTAAAACCAGCAGGTTGGATGTGACAGTTCACTACATGAGTAATAAAAGAAGCAGACATGTAAAATCTGTCTAGCCTGGCTGCACTGACGCCCCCATCTAGCATTCTCATCCAGGTGTATTGTTTAACAGAGGGATGCTTCATCCTCCACACATCCACTAAGTCAGCCTCTCTTATCACCTGTGACAGTAAAAGGGACGACTGAGGATGAGGCTCCCGTCCTATTCTGTCTAAAGTGACATTTGTGCAAACGTTCCAGTCCCCCCACAGTATAACACACTCCCCCTGTACACTAGTGTCTAGCTTGTCTTTTAATAACTGAAACACAGATACCCGTGCAGGGCCCTGATTGGGTGCATAAACATTAATAAAAGTGAAAAAGAACTCTAACAGTTCCACTTTCACCATCAAGGCTCTACCTGTCACTATCTCTGTGCTGGATAAAATCTTAACATTTAGAGAGGGGGAGAAAAACACAGCTACTCCAGCACTAAGGTTTGAGCCATGACTGAGTACATACTGACCCCCCCACCACATCCCCCAGTCCGTCTCATTCAGGCTATCACTGTGCGTTTCCTGCAGAAATATCACATCTATTTTTTTCTGATTAAAGACCTCTAACACTAAAGCTCTTTTCTGTGCACTTCTACCCCCGTTAATGTTTAAAGAAGCAACCCTTAAAGCCTGCATTAGAGGAAGGAGATAGAGAAAAAAACAGACAGGTACACACAGCAGAGAGGAGACACCCAGTGTTGCATGATCATGTTGAAATTATTTAGACCTTTTCAGTTTCTTCCCTCTTTTGCTTCCTTTCGTAGCTTTTTTCATAGTAGTTACATGCTTCCTGAGACGAAGACCTTTTCAGTTTCTTCCCTCTTTTGCTTCCTTTCGTAGCTTTTTTCATAGTAGTTACATGCTTCCTGAGACGATAGCGTTTCTTATCATCCAACAGGTCTAACCCTAAATCTTTCTGAAGAGTGCTCACTGTATGAAGAAACGTGTTAGTGTCAGGGAAAAAGTCTCTCACTTCCACTGCCTTGCCAAAAGACTCATCTAAAAAGACATTAATCTCTTCCAAAGAATATATCTCTGCGTTCTGAGAGAGACTATCTGCAACTGAAACACCCCCTCACCGTCTGTGTCCATCTCTGTCACCTCATTATTGTGTGCAGCCTGTTGAAGCTCTTTTTGCCGCCCAGAGCCAGACGGCAGCCCCTGCTGTGTGCCAACAGCCTCCACCTGTCCCACAGCAGCAGTCCTCACCTGTCCTGCTACATCATCTCCCACCCGTTTACCTGTTTCCAAATGTTTCCCTCTCACACTCACTGCACTCTCTACAGTCCCTGTTTCATCTCTCACAATATTCATCCCTACTTTCTCCGCAGCCCCCGGGGCCCCGGCGGGTGCAACAGCAGCCCCCGCGACACCGGGTTCCGCGGCCACGGACCCAGCCGCCCCGGCTGCTCCGGGCTCAGTGGCCCCGGCCACCCCGGGCTCGGCGTCCCTGGGCCCGGCGGCCCCAGGCTCAGCCGCCCAGGGCTCAGCCGCCCCAGGCTTGGCTGCCCCGGCGGATAAGTTCCGTCACATATTTCTGGTCTTTCAAAAAGACCACGACCGCTTTGTTCATGCGGGAAGCATAGGAGATGTTTACATGACCGACCTGATCCCCCACAGCCAGCAGCACCTGCTCCACTGTGCTTGCGGCCTGAGCCACCACATGCACCCCGTGTCTCAGAGACACCGGCGGCGCCCCGAAGGACGCCATCCCCGCCACGAGGCACGGAAAAAACACAAAATGAAAAGATTAACCGTACTTGCAAAGAGTACAAATATCCCAACTGAAGATCATACAGTTAAGGAAACGATTGAAACAGAAACAACCGAAATAAAGTTGAAAAATCCCTCTTCCCTCTTCAAACACACCTCCACCACAGAAGAAGAAGAAGAAGAAGAAGAAGAAGAAGAAGAAGAAGAAGAAGAAGAAGAAGAAGAAGAAGAAGAAGAAGAAGAAGAAGAAGAAGAAGAAGAAGAAGAAGAAGAAGAAGAAGAAGAAGAAGAAGAAGAAGAAGAAGAAGAAGAAGAAGAAGAAGAAGAAGAAAAAGAAGAAGACTTTTTGACTTTTGCAAAAACACTTTATTTACAATAGATCAATTGTGATCAAATAAAGTGCTTCATTGTGCAAAAACAAAAAACAAAAATAAAAAGAAACAAAAAAACCAACAGAACAACAAAGAAAAACGAATCACTCAAAATAGTACATTAAAACCTAGGTCTTAAAAACTTGTGCAAAGTGCAAATCCTCATCCACAACAGAACACACAATGTCTTCGTAACACCACCGCTGTTTAAAAGCATCCAGATCCCCAACATGTTTATAAAAGCGATGCTCTAACCAGAGTCTGGCCCTTATGTTGCACAGCCAGATCGCTTTTGCCTCTTCCCCTTTCCTATTTTCTATTCTGTTTTTCCTACTCAAATAAATGGCCATTTTCGCTTCACCCGAGAGGTAGTTCAGGAGCTGCCACTTTTCTTTATTTGCTTTTTTGTCTGGAGCTCCCATGATAAAAACACTCTCGGTAAAAACTATACCAAAAAGATTAAAAACCCATGTTAAAAGAGAGAAGAAACCTGTGAGTCTCTTGCACTCTGTAAAAACATGGAAAACAGTCTCTCTAAAACCACAAAATGGACACTTAAAAACAGCAAGATTAATAGTGGAGATAAAGGAATTGCAGGCAATGGCACCGTGTAAAATTCTCCACTGGAGGTCGGCAGTACGTTTTTTTATGTGAGGTTTGTATAAAATCCTCCACTGTGGGCCTGGTCCGCTTCCTGCACCCAGTCTGGTGCGCCACACAGTGCCCTGTCCTTCAGCACATTCTTGTTGGTCGTTTTTACAATGTTCATGTAAATTGTTCTCTTATCAGCTCTGTGTATTGTCATTTTTCCAGAATTTGCGACCTGGAGCAGGGGGCCGGTCAGTTCTCCGAGCCCTGGGCTCAGGTAGATCTCCGGGAACGGGTCTGCTGGGTCTGGCCTGGCTCCTCCCTGTCCGTAGCTCCTTAGCAGTCTTTTCTCCTCAGGGCAGAGGATCTGGCTCCACCCGGACAGAGTGCAGACCCAGCAGAGAGCCCAGGGCCTGGGCATCGCTCAGCTCCGGCCCCACTGCATCCACCAGCTGCTGAAGGCACAGGGTCTTGGATCGGCACAGCGCCACCGTCAGGCCGGGTGTTTCGCTGCTGCTGACGTCCAACCTGGCTTTGTGAATCAGAGGCTCTCTCAACAACCAGTACAGAGAGTCAGTCTTTGGACACCTTTTATGGTTAAAAAGGGCCCAAGACTTAAAAACACCCTGATAAAAAGGAGGTAGCCCACTTAACTTTAAGATGTTTAAATCTGTTAAAAACAGAGCAGCATCCAGCCCCAGGTTACTCACGTGTCTGAGAATGCAGCTGCTCACATCTCTCCACACCAAATCAGCCAAATATACAAAAATTGTATCCTAAAAGTGGCCATTTGGCTGGCCAGGTGGATAAGGCCCTGTCCCCCCTCCTCTCTAGATAAAAACAGCACCCCCTGTGGCACCCAGTGTAGACCCTCCCAATACAAATCCACCAATTTGTTTTGTATTTGGGCTAGTAGCCTTGAGGGAGGGTCCACACAGGTAAGACGGTGCCACAGTTGTGATGCCACAAGGTTATTTAAAACCAACACTCCTTTAAAAGACATCTGAGGGAGCAGCCATTTCCACTTGGAAAGCTTCCCTTCTATCTTTTCTATGACGTCCTCCCAGTTCTTCAGGACTACAATTCCCTTCCCCAAGAACACACCCAGGTACTTAAAACCATCCTTTCTCCAGACCATGTTCTGGGGAAGAACTGGGAGACCGCCACTCCACTCACCGACAGCGAGGGCCTCACTTTTCTTCCAATTCACCCTCGCTGCCGATGCTGAACTAAACTCCCTCACGATGTCAACTAAACTGTCTATGTCTATGTCTATTCTGGTCCCTAACAAAAACAACGACATCATCTGCTTACACTGATAAAACCATGTTTCCATTAAAACCAGGTAAAAACAGCCCTTGCAGTTTCGAGCGTATTTTGTTGAGGAGGGGTTCTAGGGAGAGTGCATAAAGCTTGCCAGACAGAGCACAGCCCTGCCGGACCCCTCTACACACTCTAAAAGGAGCACACAACCCACCGTTGAACTTCAGCACACTCTCAATGTTATTATACAACACCTTGATCTTGGCTATGAAACCAGCGCTGAACCCAAACTTCTCCATTACTTTCCAGAGGAAGCTGTGCTCAACGCGGTCAAAAGCCTTTTCCTGATCTAGAGAAATCAGACCAGTATTAATGTCCAATGAGCTGGAGACCTCCAAAACATCTCAAATTAGGTGGACATTGTCCACCATTGACCTGCCGGGCACACAGTAGGTCTGGTCCCGGTGGATGAGCTGCTCCACAGCCCTCCCCAGCCTGGTGGCCAAAGCCTTGGACAGAAGTTTGTAATCCACACACAGCAGATGATGTCCTGCAGGTTTCCTTTTTTTGGTAGCAGTGTGATCACCGCTCTCCTGCAGGACACTGGCATAGAGCCTGAGGCCAGACTCTCATTAAAAACGTCTAAAAGGTCATGTGACAAGACGTCCCAGTAGGCTTTGAAAAACTCCACAGAGAGGCCATCGATACCAGGAGTCCGCCGTCCTGCATGCCTTGCAGGGCAGTCTGCAACTCCTGGATCGTTAATGGCCCCTCGAGCTGTGAGTTGGCCTCCAAATGGAAAGAGTAGAAAGAGAGGGAAAAAGACCAAGCTGAACCGCAAGAAATACATCGAGGACCTTGCTTTTACAAGACAGCTTACTATGGAAGAGCTGGAAGGGGGAATCTCTTTCCTCAAACCAGGAAAGGCAATTGGACTGGATAATATCGCAACGGAACAGATCAAGCACTTCGGTCACAAGGCAAAGACGTGGCTTCTACAGCTCTACAATGAGTGCTTAACAACACACAAGCTCCCTAACATCTGGAAGAAAGCCCACATTATAGCACTGCTGAAATCTGGGAAAGATCCATCCGCTCCCAAGAACTTCAGACCAATCTCACTTTTGAGCCACACCTACAAGCTCTTTGAACGTCTGATCCTCAACAGAATTGGTACCTTTGTTGACGAACACCTCATCCCTGAACAAGCAGGTTTCCACCCTGGCAAGTCGACAACTAGCCAAGTACTCAACCTCACCCAGTACATCGGCGGATATGGGGATATGAGGAAGGGATGGTAACTGGTGTGGTGTTTGTCGACCTCTCAGCTGCCTATGACACAGTCAACCACAGACGTCTCCTCAGCAAGATCCTGGAGACCACAAGAGACACCCGTCTGACAGAGTTGATTGAAAGCATGCTTGAAAATAGGCACTTCTTCGTTGATCTAGGAGGAAAGAAAAGCAGGTGGCGAAGACTCAGGAATGGCCTCCCACAGGGAAGTGTGCTTGCACCACTTCTCTTTTAACGACCAACCAAAAAGTGCAGACACCCGCCGCTTCATCTATGCAGATGATCTTGGCATAGGTGCACAAGCCACTGATTTCAAAGTTGTGGAAGACAGACTCTCCAACGCTCTGGCAGAGCTAACACCTTACTATGAAGAGAACCACCTACGTGCAAACCCATCTAAGACACAGGTGTGTGCCTTCCACCTGAGAAACCGTGAAGCCAAGCGCCAACTGAAGGTCAGCTAGTCAGGAACCTCCCTTGAACACTGTGAGCACCCAGTCTATCTAGGGGTAACCCTGGACAGATGCCTCTCTTTTAAGACCCACACTGAGAAGACCAAGTGCAAAGTGAGTGCGAGGAACAACATCATCCGCAAGCTCACTGGCACAACCTGGGGTGCTAACCCACAGTCTCTGAAGTCAACCGCACTAGCCCTCTGCTACTCAGCTGCCGAGTATGCCTGCCCAGTATGGGAGCGAGCTGCCCATGACAAGAAGTTGGATCCCGCCCTCAATGCTAGCTGCCGCCTTATCACAGGCTGCCTGAAATCAACACCTACAGACCGTCTGTACATCCTGGCAGGCATAGCCCCACCAGAGATACGACGAAATGCAGCAAGCAAGAAAGAGCGCCAACAACAGTCTACTGACCAATGACATCCTCTCTTCGGCCATGTGCCAGCCAAAAGCCGCCTTAAATCCAGGAAAAGTTTCCTGAAGAGCGTCCCACCCCTCGGAACACCGAGCACAAGCAGTGAAAGAGTCACTCGGTGGGAAGAAAGACTTGACAACCTCCCATCAGCAACAACAATGGAGCTAAAGGCGAGCGAGGCACTGCCCCCTGGAGCAGACACCAACTACGCAGTGTGGAAATGCCTAAACAGAATAAGATCTGGTGTTGGATGTGCAAAAGCCACTCTCGCCAAATGGGGATAGCTAAATGACGGGGACGTTGTGTGTGACTGCGGCATCGAACCACAAACCATGCAGCACCTCCTGATATGCCCCCTGCTGGAGCAACCCTGCACAGCATCGGACTTGGCAGAGTTTAATGAGAAGGGACAGCATTGTGTTCAGCTGTGGCTGAACCACATCTAGCCAAGCCTTGTAACTGACTGTCTTGTGGACACGATAAGAAAGAAATGGCCCCTCGAGCTGTGAGTTGGCCTCCTCGGAGACCTGAGGTCTCGCCTCCTGATCTGGCTTGGCTCTGTTATTTCCTGCCCTGTGCCTGTCGGTCTTACCATGGTCCCACCACTGCCTAAGACTGCTAAAATATCCCTTCATCTGCCTAAAAACTCTCCAGAAACAAATAAGGGCCTCTTTAAAATGTTTATCAAATGTTAAAACCGAGTTAAAATGCCAATATGCACTTCTGGGTAAAATATTTCTAATAAAAACATCACATAAAAGCAAAGAGTGATCCGTAAAACCAGCAGGTGATATTCTGCACAATTTAAAAGTGTTAAAATTATGAGGAATGAAATTATATTCTCCCTGATGTGGGACCAGGTGTACTGCCTGTCGTCTGCGTGCATCCTTCTCCATACATCCACCAGGCCGTGGGAGTGGACCAGCTGCCTCAGAGCATGCTGGGATGCTGGATGCGGCTCTGCATGGTTGCGATCTAAAGATGCATTTTCTGTACAATTAAAATCCCCACCCAAGAATAAAAAATCCTCCTTGGCACAACCGTTTAAAACATTATTAACTTTGAGAAAAAATACCTTCCTCTCCGTACCGTTTGTTGGAGCATACACACTTATAAAAACAACTGTAAAAAGGTCAAACCGTGCTTTTATTAAAAGCAACCTCCCATTGATAAAATGCTCGACCTCCAGTGAGACAGGCTTAAAAGACTTGGAGAGGAGGAAGCCCACCTCCCCACTGAGAGAGGTGTTGTGGCTTAAAATGACTTCCCCCTCCCACTCCTTCTTCCAGTCCGTCTCATTAAAAACATCACTGTGAGTCTCTTGTAAAAAGAGGACATCGACATGTTTTATTTTTGCAGTCTTAATGCCCTTAATTAATGTCTTTCCTCTCTGGCTCCATTTACATTCAAACTTCCCACTCTAAAAGTGTCCATTGTGAGTGAGATATTAAAAGCAAAAATAAAAACAAATAAATTAAACACACACATTGAGTTTTTTGAACTCACCGCTACCCATTTGCTTCCTTATTCTAGTCACCATTCTTTTTAGTTTATATACTTCCAGCTCATCCAAGACAGACAGCTCCCTTCGGTTCATGTGGAATCTTGCTGAGGCACAAAAAATGGCCAAATCTGGGAAATATTCTTCTATTATTACGTTATGTTGGTTTTTTGTCTGCACCAGGTAATTTTTTATCATCTCAGCTGTGTACATTATTTTTTGTTGGCTACTGCTCAAAACACCTGGCACATCGCTGCTGTCAGACACACAATCATCCCAACTCTCCTCCGCCTGTCCTTGCTCTCTTCCTTCCTTTCCCTCACTCTCTACTTTACTGCTCTTTGCAACGGTTGATATACATTTTTTATTACTCCTGCGTTTAGTAGCAGTCTTTTCAGTCTTTTATTTATCATTTCTGTTGCCACCTCCTCTTCCTCCATCTCAGCAACCTCCACCCGCTCCCCCCATGTTTTCTGCTCCTCTCCTGTTTTTTCCATATATGTTTCACTCTCCATATCTTCCTCCTGTGTTTTACTGACTTCACCTGTCTCTACACTTTCTTTTGCCAAATCACCTTGTGGTTCATTGCTTATCTCAGGGGTTTTTTCACCTTTCTTTTTGTTTTTTTATCTTTTTTTCCCTCATCCCCCTTTTCTTCTGCTTCACACAAAACCACCAGCTCATCTTCCTGAACGTAATCACCCACACCCTCACCTTGTGCAACACCACAGCCCACCAAGCCGGACACATCAGCAGAAACGCGCTGTATACCTCGCCCGCGCCCGCTCCGCGTCCGAGACGTCACACCGTGCGCCACCGCCGACTGCTCAGGAGCAGCGTCGCTATCAGCAGCAGCGTCGCTGTCAGTAGCAGTGGCCGCCTCCGGAGGGGGCCACCGTGGGAGACACCCCTCCCTCAACAGCAGCCACCTGCTGCTCCATTGCAACCGGCGCATCAGCCGCTGGCACGGCAGTCCGCCCCGCGGCGCAACAGCCGCGGGTGGGCCTGGCGCAGCGGCGGACGACCCCGCTGCTGGCGCGTTAGACGGCCCAGCCTGCGGACAGGCACTCACGGTGTGCCCCTCTTCCCCACTTAAAAAAAACCACTTCATAACCGATGATGTTGCAAAAATCACGTAGTCATAATCATCCAACTTAACGTAAAAACAGAGGTTAAGCTCCGCATTCCGATTGTTCAGAATCATATACACTTTTCTGCGGTGAGACACTACGTGTTTCAGTAACTGAGACTTACATCCAGACAGCATCTTTTTCATTGGAGAAACAAGTTTCCCATGTCTGGACAA
Source organism: Muraenolepis orangiensis (assembly GCA_027704905.1). Lineage (NCBI taxonomy): Eukaryota > Metazoa > Chordata > Actinopteri > Gadiformes > Muraenolepididae > Muraenolepis > Muraenolepis orangiensis. The sequence continues at coordinate 1,371,301 of CM051023.1, read as the reverse complement.
TTCTCTACTGAGGAACTCATCAGTTATGAAGGGAGGGACATTTGAAAGTATAACTTTGGTTGCGGGCAGCTTCAGCGGCTGTACCTGTACAAACATTTCTCTCACCGTGACGCCCGTCTCGATGACGCAGTTCACCTTCTCCACCTGATCCAGAAAGATCACCACCGCGCTGTTCATCTGCACCAAGGACTTAATACTGCCATGTCCGACCTTCTCTCCCACAGTCAGCCCGATCTCCTCCACAGTGTGCGGGATGTCGGCTGAGATTTTAATGCCTTGCTTCCGCGTGAGCTTGGCAAATTGACCATGGCGTCAGACGCCGGCAAATCAAACTACCACCGATTAACTATATTAAATGAATACCCATTACACAAAAAAGAAACAGAAAATATAACGACAAACGTCTTGCTCCTCTCTCTCTTTCACCCTCCGAAAATCCCAGCATGCACCAGGAAAGAAGAAGAAGAAGAAGAAGAAGAAGAAGAAGAAGAAGAAGAAGAAGAAGAAGAAGAAGAAGAAGAAGAAGAAGAAGAAGAAGAAGAAGAAGAAGAAGAAGAAGAAGAAGAAGAAGAAGAAGAAGAAGAAGAAGAAGAAGAAGAAGAAGAAGAAGAAGAAGAAGAAGAAGAAGAAGAAGAAATAGAAGAAGAAGAAGAACTTGTACAAGTACTTGTACTTGTGCTGAAGACACTTCACTTCACTTTGCCACACAACCTTCTCGTCTTTTGCGATTAAGCGTGTTGCTCTCTCTTGTTGTACGTTATGTCTGTCTGGAAAGAAGTATCGCCCTGTCCTCCCAGAGGTCTCCCCCCCCCCCCCCTCAAGCCCCCCCTCCCCCCTAGACCTCCCCCCCTCCTCTCAGGTGAGAGGAGTGTGTGAGTGTGACCTCTGATGAACCTGTCAGATGGAAACTGAAAGCAGCTGCTCTCCTTCCTCTCTTCCACAACGAGACAAACAAGAAACATGACGCAAGATACACACACACACACACACACACACACACACACACACACACACATACACACACACACACACACACACACACACACACACACACACACACACACACACACACACACACACACACACACACACACACACACAACCACGCCCGCCATAAGGAGTAGAAACATTCAAACATTCAAAGTGGGTTTCACAGTGACAGCCGTCTATCCAAAAGTAAGTCCAACGACCAAAGATCCAAAAGGAAAAATAGGAATATAATAAGGAATAATACAAATATATATATATATGTATTACACTGTATTTCCTTTATCAAATCGAATATACATATATATATATATATTCAGTATATTCATGTATATGTATATATGTATATGTATATGTATATATGTGTATATGTATATGTATATATGTATATATGTATATTCAATGACAATACACTACACTACACACTACACTACACTACACTACACTACACACTACTACACTACACTACACTACACTACACTACACTACACACTACACAACACAACACAACACAACACAACACAACACAACACAACACAACACAACACAACACTACACAACACAACACAACACAACACAACACTACACTACACTACACTACACTACACTACACTACACTACACTACACTACACTACACAACACAACACTACACTACACTACACTACACTACACACTACACTACACATTACACACTACACACTACACACTACACACTAGACACTACACTACACT
>CM051023.1:1359581-1362081 GCA_027704905.1 Muraenolepis orangiensis | reverse complement strand
TCAAAAACAGCGAGGAGGCAGCCTCCAGGGAGGAGCCCCATCCTCATCAAAAGCATGGACGAGGCAGCCTCCGGGGAGGAGGTCCATCCTCACCACCTGGTGTCCAACACACACACACACCCTGGAACCTCAACACCAAGAAGCCCAAGGAGCTCATGCTGGACTTCAGGGAAGAAGAACCGAGCCTCCTTCCTCATCGATGGAGCAGGAGGTTCCAGCCTCTAATTCCTGGGGGAGGTCAATATCTCCGAGGAGGAGGAGGACCTCGTCTCCTCCTGGTCCCTGCCTCACCGGCCAAGAATGCTCACCGGCAAGGCCTCTCTTCTTTCCTGAAGAGACTGAGACTGAAGACCTCCGATTCCGGTGAACTTTTCGAAAGCATCCTCGCATCCGACACGCATCATCAGGTGCGGTATCCCCGGCAACCGCACTGTTTTTGTTTCCTCCGAACGGGGGAAAGTGCTTGCAAGAGGGGGTGGTGAAAACCTGGACATAATTTTATATATATATAGGTTGTAGGTACATTTACACTTATATGTATAGTTATCCTGCTTTCAATAATGGCGTACCCCTGATCACTACTTGTTAAATACTTACTTACCTGGTAAGTAAGTAGCCCCTGGGGACTAATTGTAAAAGTCTGATGAATATATATACATATATACATATATGTATATATATATATATGTATATATATAGAAAAAATCCTAGCGGAAACCCTGATATATATATATATCAGGGTTCCCGCTCTAGACTTCTCGCTCTCCCCTAACCATCCGTCTGTCTGGTACCTGTCGCTACTCGACCTCCCGGTATCCAGACTCCTCTCCCGTCCCGGACTACTCGCCGGTCTACTACCTGCCGGTACTCCGCGGATCGACCTCCCGGTACCCAGACCCCTGGACTGTCCCTGATCACTCTCTTGTGTTGTGTTTGAGTTGTGTTGTGCTTGAAATAAAGCTTTACGTTATAGCTCCACTGTCTTGGTCTGCGTTCTGGGTCCCACCGAACAATCCCACTCGTGACAAAACAAACAAGAACGATTGAGCAAAACCTCGTTAGCCGCACAAATCACAAGGCTATTTCAAAACCCCTGTAACATCTGTAGTCCGTTTTAACATAGGCTACATGGCATCACATTTACCCTGTAGGCTACCAGGCAACTTTTAGCTTTCTCCTTCATTTCATTGCGGCAAAGTCCTCTGAGCCGAGCTGAAATCAAAGGTGTCTAATGTGTCTTTGCAGCTTGCAATACGCATAAGATCATCACTCTCTCCTCCTCCACGTCATGAGAGGGGCGGCAGCTGATTGGTCACTTCATGACCAAAACCCAACATTATTACCGGACATTTTGACCGGGAGGTTTTTAAATGACCGTTTTTTATTATTTTTACCCACTAAAAACCGGTAAATACCGGCTAACGGTACTATGCACATATCCCACTTAATACCTAGTAGACTGTCTTTTAACAACTGTCAACTGTACATAATTATATATTAGTACACACTTTACTGTAAACATTTGCACTATTTTCGCTGTATTTGTACTTGTGCTGCTGTGCAATGACAATACATTAGAATCTAATCTAATGTAATCTAATGTAATCTAATGTAATCTAACCTAATCTAATCGAATTGAATCAAATATTATCTAATCTAATCTAATGTCATCTAATCTAATCTAATCTAATCTAATTTGATCTAATCTAAAATAATCTAATCTAATCTAACCTAATCTAATGTAATGTAATGCAATGTAATATAATGTAATCTAATGTAATGTAATCTAACCTAATCTTATTGTGTTTATATCTCAAGCTGTACCTTTGTAAAACACATACACACACACACACACACACACACACACACACACACACACACACACACACACACACACACACTGTGGCATGCACCCGTTGGCGGAGGGAGGACAACAGCGGTTGCGGGTGAAACCCATCCATCCATCTTCTCCCGCTTATCCGTAGTCGGGTCACGGAGCAGCTTCAGCAGGGGACTCCAAACTTCCCTCTCCCTGGCAACATCGACTAGCTCTGACTGGGGGATCCCGAGGCGTTCCCAGGCCAGTGTGGAGATGTAATCACCCCACCTGTACCTCGGTCTGCCCCGTGGTCTCTTCCCAGTTGGATGTGCCTGGAAAACCTCCCTCGGGAGGCGACTAGGAAGCATCCTTACTAGATGCCCGAACCACCTCAACTGGCTCCTTTCTACGCGAAGGAGCAGCGGCTCTACTACGAGTCTCTCACGAGTGACTGAGCTTCTCACGCTATCCCTCAGGGAGATACCAGCCACCCTCCTGAGGAAACTCATTTCGGCCGCTTGTATTTGCGATCTCGTCCTTTCGGTCATTACCCATTGCTCATGGCCATAGGTGAGGGTAGGAACGAAGACTGATCGGTAGATCGAGAGCATTGCCTTCTGGCTCAGCTCTCTTTTGGTTACAACGGTGCGCCAAAGTGCACCCAATACCGCTCCCGCTGCA
>CM051023.1:1332081-1354581 GCA_027704905.1 Muraenolepis orangiensis | reverse complement strand
TATGTTCTATCTATGTTCTATGTATGTTCTATGTTTATGAATTGTCTATGTTCTATGTACGTATATGAATGTTCTATTAGATTAGATTAGATTAAAATGTACAGTACAGCGAAAATAATTGAGTGTGCAAATGTTTACAGTAAAGTGCGTAGTAATATATATACTTGTACATGTACAGTTTACAGTTGCTAAAAGACAGGTATAAAAACAGTTATATGATGACTTATAGAGGATGTGTGGAGGATGGGAGCGTCTGCCCCAGCTCGGTTCTTCCTGAAGTCCACGATGAGCTCCTTGGTCTTCTTGGTGTTGAGGTTCCAGGTTGTTGGAATCCAGGTGCTGGACCTCGTCCCTGGAGGCTGCCTCGTCAATGTTTTTGATGAGGCAGCCTCCATCGTGGTTTTTGATGAGGCCCACCACTGTTGTGTCGTCGGCAAACTTGATGACGGTGTTTGTACCGTGTACAGGAGTGCAGTCGTGGGGTGAAGAGGGAGTAGAGGAGTGGGCTCAGCACACAGCCCTGGGGAACGCCGGTGTTTAGGGTGAGGGTGGAGGAGGTGAGATGGTCTTACCTGACTTACTGGGGTCTGGTTGGTTAGGAAGTCTAATAACATGTTACAAACAGAGGTGGTTAATGTCAAGGTTCTTGGTTTTCATGAGGTCACCAAGTTTGAAGATGAGTTTGGAGGGGATGATGGTGTTAAATGCTGAGCTGAAGTTGATGAACAGCATTCTCATGTGGGTGTTGCTCTCATCCAGGTGGGAGAGAGCGGAGTGAAGAGCTGAGGAAATGGCGTCCTCCGTGCTCCTGTTCTCATCTTAGGCAAATTGGTGTTTATCCAGTGAGGGTGAGAGGCCAGATTTGAGGTGAGCCAAGACCAGCCCCCCTCGAAGCACTTCATGATGATGGGGGTGAGTGTAACAGGGCTGAAGTCGTTGAGGCTCGCTGCAGAGGAGTGTTTTGGCAATGGCACAATGTAGGTGGTCTTAAAGCACACTTGGACAAACTGCTTGAGCTAGTGACGATGAAAATGTCAGTAAGGACCTCGGTCAGCTACTCAGCGCAGTTCCTGAGCACGCCACCTGATGCCATCAGGACCAGCTGCCTTATGCACATTTGTTCTGCTCAGTGCCGCATGCACTTCTGTGGAGGATAGGGTGTGGCCTTTGTGGGCGGTTCAGGTTTGTTCAAGTCGTAAAGTCGAGTCAGCTGTTGTCGCTACAACAGACCTCGCTGCTACGAGAGAGGCCCGACATCCCCGACCTCCCCAGGGAGCTGAGGAGGACGTACAGGGGACGCAAGGCTGGACGTAAACAGCGGGAGAGGAAGCGGAGATATAAACCATATCTCCCTTCCATCACCATGGGGAACGTGAGGTCGCTAGCGAACAAGATGGACGAGCTAGCGGGCCTGGTGAGGACCCAGCGGGTGTACCGGGAGAGCAGCGTGCTTTGTTTCACGGAGACGTGGCTCCACGAGGACACCCCGGACTCCAATGTTACCGCAGACGGCTTTCTGACCGTCCGGGCGGACAGGACGCACCGAGAGAGTGGCAAGAGGAAAGGTGGGGGACTTGCTATTCTCGTTATCAACATGTGGTGTAACCCTGGACATGTTACTGTGAAGGAATGTGTGTGTAGCCCGGACATTGAACTGCTGGCCGTGAGTCTGCGGCCATACTATCTGCCGCGAGAGTTCTCCCACGTGCTTCTTGTTGGTGTTTGCATTCCACCATCGGCAAACGCGGCGCTCGCGTCTGACGTCACCCACTCCGTCGTCGCGAGACTTCAGACACAGCACCCTGAAGCATTTATCGCGATATCTGGGGACTTCAACCACGTGACTCTGGCTGCAACACTGCCCACCTTCAAGCAGTTTGTGGACTGTCCCACCAGGGAAAACAAGACACTGGACCTGCTGTATGCCAATGTTAAGGAGGCATACATCGCCACCGCCCTTCCTCCTCTTGGAAGGTCAGACCACAACCTCATCCACCTCAGCCCCTGTATAGGCCTCTAGTCCAGCGGCTGCCTGTGACCATAAGGACTGTGAGGAGATGGTCACAGGAGGCCGATGAGGACTTGCGGGGCTGCTTTGAGTCAACAGACTGGAATTTCCTCTGTCGTTTGCATGGAGAGGACCTTGATGATCTCACGGAATGTATAACAGGGTACATCAACTTCTGTGTGGACAGTGTTGTTCCCACAGAGACTGTACGCTGTTTCCCCAACAACAAGCCGTGGGTCACCCGAGACATCAAGGTCCTGCTCAATGAGAAGAAGAGGGCCTTCAGAGACGGGGACAGGGAGCTGATGAGGCAGGTTCAGAGGGAGCTGAAGGAGAGGTACCAGCAGGGCAAAGACAACTACAGGAGGAAGCTGGAGCACAAACGTCAGCAGAACAACCTGAAGGATGTGTGGAGTGGCATGAGGAGCATCACTGGCTACAAACAACCTGGTCGCCAGACAATAGGGGGGGGGGGGTCCTGACCGGGTCAACGAGTTGAATTTGTTTTTCAATAAATTCAATGAGTGGGCTCCAGTCTACCCCCCCTCCCCCAGCTCCTCTACAATCATTCCCCTCCAGCCCCCCAGCCCTGCTGTTCCCCCTCCCCCACCATCCCTCTCCAGCGACAACATACCTGTTCTCTCTCCCCCACCACCACTACCTCACCCCTCCCCCATCAACACAACAGAGACTCTTCCTGCCCCCACACACGGCACACAGACCTTCACAGCTGAGCAGGTGAGGAAAGTGCTGTGCAGGCTCCATCCAGGCAAGGCTACTGGTCCTGACTGGTCCTGAGACTGGAGAGGGTCCCTGTGCTGTGGAAGACATCCTGCCTGTTGCCGGTTCCGAAGAAGACACGTCCCAGCACCTCTAACGACTACAGACCGGTGGCGCTGACGTCCCACGTGTCGAAGTCCTTTGAGAGGCTGGTCCTGTCACTTCTTCGGCCCCTGGTCAGATCATCGCTGGACCCTCTTCAGTTTGCCTACCAGCCGAAACTGGGAGTGGAGGATGCCATCATCTTCCTGCTTCATCGTGCCTACGCCCACTTGGACCGGGAGCACTGTGAGAATCATGTTTTTCGACTTCTCCAGTGCGTTCAACACCATCCGGCCTGCCCTGCTGGGGAGTAAGCTCACGGCGATGAAGGTGGACTCTTCCCTGGTTTCCTGGATTACAGACTATTTGACGGGTCGTCCACAGTTTGTCAGACTGCAGGACTGTGTGTCTGACACTGTGGTCAGCAGCACTGGTGCTCCACAGGGAACGGTTCTTTCCCATTCCTGTTCACCCATTACACCTCAGACTTCCAGTACAACTCTGAGTCCTGCCATCTGCAGAAGTTCTCGGACGACTCTGCAGTTGTTGGTTGTGTCAGTGAGGGAAACGATGAGGAGTACAGGGGCGTCGTGGACTCCTTCGTTGAGTGGTGTGATCTGAACCACATGCAGCTCAACACAGACAAGACGAAGGAGATGGTGGTGGACTTCCGCAGGAGGAAATCTACCCCCACACCCATTTCCATCAAGGGTGTGTCCGCAGAAGTTGTTCAGGAATATAAATACCTGGGAGTTCACCTGGACAACAAACTGATCTGGGCCAAGAACTCTGAGGCTGTGTACAAGAAGGGCCAGAGCCGTCTCTACTTCCTGCGGAGGCTCCGGTCCTTCAACGTTTGTAACACGATGCTGAAGATGTTCTACCAGTCGGTGGTAGCCAGTGCCATCTTCTCCGGTGTCGTGTGCTGGGGAAGCAGGTTGAGGTCAGCAGACGCCAACAAGATCAGCAGGATCGTCAGGAAGGCTGGCGCTGTCCTGGGGGTCTAGCTGGACTCCTTGTTGGTGGTGTCTGAGAGGAGGATGCTGCGCAAGCTGCGTAGTATCCTTGACAACAACTCTCACCCTCTCCATCAGGTGCTGACCTCATACAGAAGCACCTTCAGCAGCAGACTCATTCCACCCAGGTGTACCACAGAATGCCACAGGAAGTCCTTTCTTCCTGTGGCCATCAGTCTCTTTAATTCATCTTCCTCGGGTCGTGAGAGGGACAGTGGAGACTCAGTGATCTGAGGTCAACGCTCTGTGTTATTATTATTTGGCCAACGCACTGTAAATCCTTTCACTGTAATTTTGCACTGTAAATTCAATTTCACTTTTCACTTTTCACATGTCACTTTTTCAGTACTCATCTGAATTATTTAGTATTTTATTACTGCCAATTTGCACTATACGTATTGTTGTATATTGTATATACCTACGTATTACTGTAATAATACTGTAAATTTTGCAATTAATCTGTCTATACATTAAGATTTCATTTAGTTATATTTTGTTTATACTAGTTTAGTTTTGTTTAGTTTGTTGTTATTTCGTTTTTAGGTATTAGTACATTTTGTGTGCATTTATTCCCCCTGTTTCAACTGTTGCACCTTAATTTCCCTCGGGATAAATAAAGTCTCTTGAATCTTGAATGTATATCTATCTATCTATCCATCCATCTATCCATCCATCCATCCATCCATCCATATGGCTATCGATACTGGCTGGCTGGCTGAATGTCTGTTGGTCTATCTAGCTATCTCTGTCTGTCTGTCTGTCTAAAATATCTGTCTGTGTGTGTGTGTGTCTCTCTCTCTCTCTCTCTATCTCTATCTCGATGGCTGTCTGTCTATAATCTCTCTCTCTCTCTCTCTCTCTCTCTCTCTCTCTCTCTCTCTCTCTCTCTCTCTCTCTCTCTCTCTCTCTCTCTCTCTCTCTCTCTCTCTCTCTCTCTCTCTCTCTCTCTCTCTCTCTCTCTGTGCGCATGCGTGTGTTTCGGAGCGAGTGTTTGGGAGCGAGGTTTGTCGTTTGTCAGTGTTGTTAATTTAGTGTTTGGTGTGTTTTGGAGCGAGTAGCGGCCACCAGTTCTGCTGGTTGGCATGCCGCCCGCAGCTATGGGTTTGGAGCGTCTGACGCGCAGACACGCTGTAAAGCTCTCCCCCGGACTAAACTGCACCGTGGAAGAGTGTAGTTTAGCCGTCGGAGCTGTTGTGGGTAATGACAGTGTGAAATCTGCATCGCGGATGAACAATGCAGTTGTAATTTTTTTGGATTGTGTGGATAAAGTGAATTTGATTGTGGAGCAGGGAGTGGTAATTCAGGACACCTTTTCCCCCGTGTTTCCACTAGTAAGTCCAGCACAAAGGATAACGATATCCAACGTTCCTCCTTTTATCAGAAATTAGGTTCTGGAAAGGGAGCTGGCTAGACACGGTCAGATAGTTTCCCCGGTGAAAATGATTTCTCTGGGATGTAAATCCCCTCTGTTAAAGCATGTGGTATCTTTCAGAAGACAGGTTTTCATGATATTGAAAAATGAAAAAAGTGATCTAAATTTATCCATGAATTTTAGAGTGAATGACTTTGATTATATTATTTATATAACTTCAGACACAATGAAATGTTTTGGTGTGGGATGGAAGGTCACATGCTTAGGTCCTGTCCTAAGAAGAGGCCTGGGCCCACTGACCAAACACCGCCATCATCCAGGGCAGGTCCAAGTGGCTCAAGCACCAACAAGGGTCGAGAGAGAACCTCTGGGAGGAAAGGGACAGGAGAAGGTCTGGTGGAGAAGACAGGACAAGGTCAGAAGGTGCAGGGGGAGGGGAGAGGCCTGGAGGAGGAAGTAGGACAGGACAGGCAGGTGCAGGAGGAGAGGAGAGGCCTGGCAGAGGAGATAGGAAATGGTGAGCAGGGGGAGGGGAGAGACCTGGTAGAGGGGGCAGAACAGGGTGAGTAGGGGGAGGGGAGAGACCTGGTAGAGGGGGCAGAACAGGGTGAGCAGGGGGAGGGGAGAGACCTGGTAGAGGGGGCAGAACAGGGTGAGCAGGGGGAGGGGAGAGACCTGGTAGAGGGGGAAGAACAGGGTGAGCAGGGGGAGGGGAGAGACCTGGTAGAGGGGGCAGAACAGGGTGAGCAGGGGGAGGGGAGAGACCTGGTAGAGGGGGCAGAACAGGGTGAGCAGGGGGAGGGGAGAGACCTGGTAGAGGGGGCAGAACAGGGTGAGCAGGGGGAGGGGAGAGACCTGGTAGAGGGGGCAGAACAGGGTGAACACGTGCAGGAGGAAAGGAGAGGTTTGGTAGTGGAGGCAGGAATAAATGTGAATGTTAATGGGGGAAAAATGGCTACAAAGGGGAAAGCGAAGGCTGTTGAGAAGGTCACTGTGGTCGAGGAGGGTGAAGAAGTGGGAGGTCAGAAGGCAGGGGTCAGAGGTGAAGAAAGAATCAGACAAGGCAAACGGGCTGGACTAGCTACTGAAGAAGCAGAGTGTATCATAAATGAGGAGGAAATGGAACTTGATGCTGATTGTACCAAAATTGCCCAAAAAAGGAAGACCGAGGTCAGTCAATCTGACTCTAGAGCCAAAAAAGAGTGCCAATCAGAGCAGGAGGTTGACAATGACAGTGAAGACTCTGACTTCAGTGATGATGTGGAATCTCTGCCTCCCACTCAGTCTCAGGCTGACAGGAGGGATGGTTATTCTTTAACTAGAATAAAAAGTTTTCTACAGGATACTAAAGGCTCAAGGGCAGTTAAGGTGGAATGTTTTTTCCCTGACGTAAAGCTATTTGTTGAGTCCGCTAAGTGGCTAATGAAACGCAATGACATGAACAAAGAAGGTTTCTCTGATCAGGAGATTTATCGTTTAAGGAAACATGTTCAAAGGTCAAGATCAAAAATCTCCATTGATGGTTAAGTTATCTGGTCTCTTTTTAATACTTTATGTCCTGCAGTTTGGATATTTTCTCATGGCAGAATTTAAAGTAGGTACCCTAAACCTAAATGGTGCAAGAGATGATGCAAAGAGGGCATCTCTTTTTCAACTAATGGAGTTAAAGGATATTGATGTGATGCTTATCCAAGAGACACACAGCACTGAGGATAACACAGTGGCTTGGAAAAGGGAATGGAAGGGAGAAATATTTTTAAGCCACAACACCAGTAATAGTGGTGGAGTGGGGATTTTATTTCATTTTCACCTTCTCACATTTTCATGTGAGATTGAGGAGGTTGTGAAGGGACGTCTTTTAAAAGTAAGAGTATTATATGAGAAGGTGAAAATGGTATTTATTGTTGTATATGCCCCAAATGTTGATTTGGAAAGAGATTTTAGATTCTTTGGCTGATTCTTTGGCTTAAGGGTTGTGATAATGAAGAGTTCTTATTTCTGGGAGGGGATTTTAACTGTACTGTTAACCCCGTGTTAGATAGGAACCACCAGGAGCCTCACTCTGCATCTCGTAGTCGTCTCTCTAGGGTGATTGAGACGTATGAGCTGTGTGATGTGTGGACGATTGCATCAAAAACAGAAGCAATACACATGGGTTCACACTAGGGATAATTTATTATCAATGGCCAGACTTGATCGGTTTTATGTTTTAAACACCATTTTAGTGTTTTTAACAATTGTTATATAACCCCTGTTGGTTTTACTGACCATTCTCTTGTGTACTGCTCTGTTTTTATCAAGTGTGTAAAGCCACAACGTGCTTACTGGCATTTTAATACGTCTCTTTTAACTGATCAAAATTTTAGGGACGCTTTTACTTTCTTATGGAAGGTTCATAAGCAGACAAAGGCCAGTTTTACCTCATTACAGCAGTGGTGGGATGTGGGGAACTGCAAGATTAAGCGGTTTTGCCAACAGTACATGTAACCCCTGGTTACTAGAGCTCCTATGACACAAGACAAGAGCAACTGCATCCTAGCATTTGTTTTATTAATTCTAGGGAATCAAAAGTATTGTATAAGAATAGTGAGTGAATACTTGATGCAACGAATAGTTAATGACTCCAAAACTTATCTGTAACGTTGAAATGAGATTTGACCAATCAGAGCGTTAGGCCGCCTCCTACGTTTACCGTGAACTCCGGTCAATACCAGATTTTCCTTTGTCGAGTCAGGAATGACATGAGGTGTGGATGTTTAAGACGTCCCCCGCGTCGGACATAATTGTAACGTGCAAGAGAATACTTGGTATATGATAACTATCATCAGATTACTGATAGAAGAGCAGTATATGAGAGAATACTGGTATGATATCCTGAATTGATTTTGAAAGAAGAACCTTTGTGGATATTGTGAGAAGTGTGCGAACGGATTCAGCATACCCTCGTCGAGACGGTTGCTAGTTAGCATCAGAGAAATCCTTGGTGAGTCTCAAACAAGAGAAATGTGAATATTAGGAAGTTGTGTTAACATGAGAATTGAGTGTAATGTGTGGTATAACGTTAGTTGGAATGTCGCAACATTGTTCCTCACAAGCACGAGGGGCCGCTATACAGACATGTGATGCATGAAAACAGAATGAAAAGAGTTGAACCCATTTACAGGTTGTAAATGCACTTTATTTGAATGAGATGTTGATATGCACTTATGGTTTTGTATTGCAAGGCTGGGTTTTTGTGTTGGATTGATTCGGATCCTGGATTCGTCTGTTCGTCTGCTGGTTCCTTTGGACTGCATCGGCGGCGGACAGGCTGGCGAGCCTCCCACGAGAACGACCTGTGAAGTGAACGACAGAGTTAAAGCGTGCCTTCTACAGAGCGGTAGGATAAGCGCACTCAACGACACGTTTCCCAGGATGGATTCGTATCACTGAACTGAGTTAAAGGGCCACGGACACCAAGTTCCCTGAAACACATGGACAGAGTTTAACCACCATTCATGGAATGAGTGAAATCGTTGTTTGTAAATGGATAGAGATAACTAAATTGTAATAGGATTCAGGTTCAGGTTCTTTGTTGTTAAGTACACTGCTCAGGGAAACCATTTTGTTTGTTTCATTGCTTTTGTGTTAACAGAGCTTTTGATTTAAGATGGTTTGGATATAAGGGTCTTCTTTTCAAAGATTAAGAGTCCTGGTTCCTAGAATTAGCTGATCCAGTTAGTTTAAGTTATAATATTAAAATAGCATATAGATAATATTAAAATAGCATATAGATAATATTAAAATAGCATATAGATAATAATTAAAATAGCATATAGATAATAATTAAAATAGTATATAGATAATAATTAAAACAGTAAATAGATAATAATTAAAACAGTGAGTAGGTATAATTAAAACAGTGAGTATATATAATTAAAATAGTAACTAAAGTAGTGGAACCAGGGAAGGTTTAAGCATCAGACCCAAGGTGTTTTGTACATATTCATTCATTTTGTTTCATTCATTGTACAGTGTATTATCCTGACTTGTGGAAAGAAAATAAACCAGAAAAGAGAAACATATTTCCTTACCTTCAAAACATAGATCTTTTGTCAGTGTGCTTCATTCTTGTGCAGACCATCTCTCTTCCGAGGCGAACTTGGTTTCTTCTGATCTGGCCCAAACCCATATATAGATACCTTGTCTAGTTACTAAGCTAGTGTTACATACACTCAAAATGTCCCCGGCTCCTCCTAGCAAAAACTGTCGAGGTGTCCTTGAGGAAGACCCTAACCCTAACTGCTCCCCGGGCGCTGTATGAATAGCTGCCCACTGCTCCTAATACTAGGATGGGTTAAATGCAGAGAACACGTTTCACTGTATGTCTTCATGTATGTGACCAATAAAGAGGATTCAATCCTCACAATTTGTTGTTGTTGTTGTTAAATGTTACTAGAGATATCGCCAGATCTATGAAGGCTCTAGAGATTGATGTGGAGGAGCTTCAAGAGCTAGCAGAATCCACAGGAGATCGAGGCCATATTGGGGCTCTCATAGCTAAAAAGTCTGCTCTGGCTGACCAGTTAGGTATTTCAGCACAGGGTGCTCTGGTGAGGTCACGTTTCAGAAACATCTCGGAGATGGATGCATCTTCCCGTTTCTTTTTCGGTCTGGAGCGCAAGAATGGGCAGAAGAGGCTCATCCACAGCATGCGCTCAGACACAGGTCAGATATTGTCTGAGTCCACTGACATCAGGAGGCATGCTGTAGGATTTTATAGTAGCCTCTTCCAGTCTGAACTTGGAGAGGAGCAGGAGGTATCTCATGGGTTCTATGAAGGCCTACCAAAGGTAGAACAAGAGTCCAGTGCAGAGCTGGAGGCGGATGTGTCTCTTGATGAGTTCCATACTGCCCTTCAGAGCATGGAAAATGGGAAAGCTCCAGGTATAGATGGACTACCTGTAGAGTTTTATAAGACCATGTGGTCAGTGATGGGGGAGGACCTCCTGATGGTGCTCAGAGACAGTCTTACTGGAGGACAGCTGCCGCTGAGCTGCAGGAGGGCAGTACTCACGCTGTTGCCAAAGAAGGGAGACTTAATGGAGATCAAGAACTGGAGGCCTGTCTCACTTTTGTGTACCGAGTACAAGCTCCTCTCCAAGGTGTTAGCTACCAGGCTGAGAGAGGTAATGGGGCAGGTGATCCATCGTGACCAGACCTATTGTGTGCCTGACAGGTTGGTCAGTGACAATGTTTTTCTGATTCGGGATTTTTTGGACATCTCTAGTGCATTGGGTTTGGAAACTGGTCTTATTTCCATAGATCAGGAAAAGGCTTTTGACAGGGTTGAACACCAGTACTTGTGGAAAACTCTAGAGGCCTTTGGTTTCAGCCCGGGTCTCATAGCCAAGATCAAGGCCTTGTACAGTAACATTGAGAGTGTGCTAAAGATTAATGGTGGTTTGAGTGCTCCTTTTAAAATCCAGAGGGGTATTAGGCAGGGGTGTTCTTTGTCGGGAATGCTGTATTCCCTGGCATTTGAACCCCTGCTACACAGACTCCGGGCAGGCATCTCTGGTGTAAGTGTCCCTGGATGCATCACACCTTTTAAGCTATCAGCATATGCAGATGATTTGGTTATCTTCATAAATAAACAGGAGGATATCAATGTGTTAGTTGAAAATGTGGGACGTTTTGCTTTGATTTCATCGGCTAAGGTCAATTGGGGGAAGAGCGAAGCACTCACGGTAGGTAAGTTGAGTAGCAGACTCATTTTACCAGGGGGCCTGCATTGGAAGAAGGGAGGTTTTAAATATCTTGGAGTGTTTTTAGGAGATGAGACTTTTAAAAGTAAAAACTGGGAAAACGTGCTAGAAAAAGCTGTCGTATAGGGGTCGTGTTCTGGTAATCAACAACCTAGTGTCTTCTACTCTGTGGCATCGTCTGATGTGTGTAGACCCCCCAATTGACCTTCTCCCTAAACTTCAAGCTTGTTTTTTAGATTTTTTCTGGGACAAGCTGCACTGGGTGCCCCAGAGTGTTTTGTACCTGCCCAAGGAGGAGGGTGGGCAGGGTCTTGTGCATCTGTGCAGTAGGGGTGCAACCTTTCGACTCCAGTTCATCCAGAGACTTTTTTATGGACCGAAAGACTTGGTGTGGAGGCCGGTGGCTTGTGCCATACTGCAACAGCTTGGAGGACTGGGACTGTCAAATTCTCAGTTTTTAATGGATTTTAGCGGTGCTCGGGTAAATGTTCTACCTGTTTTTTACCGTGTACTTTTTAAAACATGGAGTTTGTTCGAGAAAGGACCGCTGGATTACTCGAAGTCACTGTTCTGGCTTTTGAAAGAGCCAGTTGTGCTGGGAGCACGTTTGGACGTAGCTGGTGGGCCGGGACTGACACTCTCCGGGCAGCTCTGCAGGTCAAAGGTCACTACACTGGGCCATGTTGTGGACTTGACAGGGGCAAACATGGACGATGCTGCTGCCCTGGCTTCGCGTTTGGAGGTGAAATCCATCAGGACGGTCAGCATGATGCTCGGAAAATGGAGGCAGGTGCTCAGTGAGATAGAACGTTGCATGTTGACAGAGTATAAAAACGGGTCTCTTCATCCTAGTGATGAGGATCTTTTTCCTACAGTTAAGCTGCAGCCTGATTTTAAAAACTGCACAGGGCCTCTTTTAGTAATGGGAGATGTTTCTGGTGTGGTTTTTAATGTGGTTGATGGTAAATGTCTGTACAGACTGTTGGTCAAGGTTCTCCACAAGGAGAAGCTCAACGGGAGAGGTGACACTCCCTGGAGAGCGCACCTTGGTCTCAGTGATGAGGTGAAACCAGAGTGGCGAGCACTGTACAAACCTCCATTATTCAAAATAATTGGCGATCTGCAGTGGAGGGTTTTACATGGCATAGTGGCTGTCAATGCTTTTATTTCCCTATTGAACCCTAATGTCTCACATGACTGTCATTGTGCGCAAAGGGAAACAGTTTTCCACTGTTTTCTGGACTGTTCCAGGCTGCTGCCTCTGTTAGGGTTACTAGAGAGACTTTTCCAGTCTGGTGAAGAGGTGTTCTCGAAAGAGAGGTACATTTTGGGTTTTAGGTACAGTAGCAAAGAAAAAAGCAAGTGTCATCTTTTTAATTTCATTTTAGGGAGAGCAAAGATGGCTGTGTATCTCAGTAGGAGGAACAAGATAGAACAGGTCTTGGATCATGATGCTGTATGTCTGTTCAGAAAGACGATCAAAGCCAGACTGAGCATAGATTTTAATTATTATAGAGCAATGAACAACCTAGATCAGTTCACCGATATATGGGCACATAAAGGAGTGTTGTGCTCTGTAATAGTAGATGAGCTGGTATTGGCAACTGAGCTGATTTGAGTTTTTTCTTTGATTTGAAAATTTGAAAAATTGTTTATCAATTGTTTGTGTAGGTTTCTTGAAAGGAGGACGAGTGTTATGTATAGTTGACTGTGTAATGCTTTTTGTTGTAATGCTAGAATGATTTATAAATAAAGTGTCGTTAAAATAAAAAAAAAATTCTCTCTCTCTTTCTCTGTCTCTCTGTCTCTTTCTCTGTCTCTCTGTCTCTGGCTGGATGACTGTCTGTCTGTCTGTCTGTTTTTCTGTCTGTCTGTCTGTCTCTCTCTCGATCGATCGGTTTGTCTGTCTGTCTGTCTGTCTGTCTGTCTGTCGATCGATCAGTTAATCTATCTATCTATATCTAATTCTTTCTCTGTCTGTCTGTCTGTCTCTCTTTCTCTCGATCGATCGGTTTATCTATCTATCGATCTATATATGTCTCTGTCTGTCTGTCTGTCTGTCTGACTGTCTGTCTGTCTGTCTGTCTGTCTGTCTGTCTCTCGATCGGTTAATCTCTCTATCTATCTATCTATCTATCAATCTATCGGGATGTGGAGTATGGCGTCGTACGAGATGGCTGCCGCATCGCGAGGTCAGACGCAGTTTTTTGTTATTTATTCTTTTCATCACAACTATTTTAGTTAAGGAAGTTAGCAGCACGTTCACTTATAACTTTTGCACACTTTGGGAGATCAGATCGACAGTCGCTCGCCGCCTACCGGAGTTTTTTCATTCTTTCGACTCGGACGTCCCGCCCGAAGTCACAGCTGGATTATCTCCGACCATCTTGGGCACGATTACACGCAAGCGTCGCCGGAGGAAGCGAGGGAAGCGAGCCGACGTGCTAGTCAGGCTGAGCCGTCGATCCGATCGCCCCCCACTACCCACCATTCTACTGGCTAATGTACAGTCGCTGGGCAATAAGTTAAGCGAGGTACAGGCTCGTATTAAATTCCACCGGGAAACTAAGGACAATTGTATCATCTGCCTTACGAAGACATGGATGTCGGAGGGGGTTACCGACGCAGCTATCGAGCCGACGGGTTTTCCGTCCACCGGGCGGACAGAACAAAGGCTCTCTCCGGTAAAGATCGCGGAGGGGGGTATGTCTCATGATAAATAGATCTTGGTGCAACCAAAGTCATGTACATCCCCTCAAGTCTTTCTGTTCCCCGGACCTGGAGTTCCTGATGCTTATGTGCAGTCCACACTGGCTACCTCAGGAGTTTACAGCGGTAACCGTGACCGCTGTTTACGTTCCCCCACAAGCCAACACGGACACAGCGCTGAAGGAACTGTACGGGGCTATCAGTGAACAGGAGTCGGCACACCCCGAGGCTGCTCTCATCGTTGCGGGTGACTTCAACAAGGTGAACCTGAAGAAGGTTCTCCCGAAGTTCTATCAACACATAACGAGCAACACACGGGGCGAGCGGATCCTCGACCACTGCTACACTCCCTTCCGTGATGGCTACAAGGCCCTCCTCCGCCAACCGTTCGGCAAATCAGACCACTGTTCTATCCAGCTACTCCCCGCCTATAGGCAGAGACTGAAGCAGCAACCGATCGCTGTGAGGGAGGTCTAATGCTGGTCGGACCAATCAGACTATGCTGCAGGATTGTTTTGATCACGCTGACTGGCACATGTTCCGCGTTGCCTCGGACAATAACATCAATGAGTACGCGTCGTCGGTCACCGGGTTCATCAAGAAGTGCATAGATGACGTTGTTCCGACCAAGTCGGTTCGGATATATCCCAACCAGAAACCGTGGATTAACGGCGATGTTCGCGCTGCCCTACATGCGCGTTACGCCGCTTTTGGCTCCGGGAATACGGAGGAATATACGAGAGCCCGTTACGACCTCCGTAAGACCATCGTCACTGCCAAGCGGGAGTATAAGGACAGAGTGGAAGATAAATTCAAGAACCACGATGCGAGGGGTATGTGGCAGGGGCTGCAGACGATAACAAACTTCAGAGGGAGAACCAGTTGTGTAGAGAACTCCTCTACCTCCCTCCCAGGAGAGCTAAATACCGTATTGACCCGAATATAAGACGGGGTTTTTTTCCTAGAAAAAAATCTAAAAAAGAGGGGTCGTCTTATAATCGGGGTTTAGACTTTTCGATGTACCGTAATTGCACATGTAATTGCGCAACAACAGATCGCGCCAAACGAGTGTTCCGAGACACCGCGCGACACTTAAAGTAACTCAAAGTCTTAAAGTAACAGTACATAAAAATAGTTACCTGGAGAGATAGAAATGGAGACAGCGACCAACTTGAAAAAAAGTGGCTCAAAAGTAGGGCAAGTTAATAAACAGAAGAGACGAAGTTACGATGCCAATTTTAAGATAACGGTGATAAACGAAGCAGAGACATCAAACACCTGTCATTGCGACGCAGGACAAGCCCAGCGCCTGCCCTCAGACTTCAGAGAGAAGCTACTGTCTTATCAGCGATATGTGATCAAGTTAAGGAAGAAGCACTCATACCCCCTTGATCAGATGGGCAATGTTGATCAAACGCCTGTGTATTTTGACATGCCAACATCTGTCACTGTGCATAAGAAAGGCGACAAAAGAAGAGCCGATTAACTGTCATGTTAACGCGCCTCGCAGATGGGACACAACTTCCCCCGTACGTGGGGGATTATGGTAGTGCCCAGGCAAAGGGCTGGATGGAGACGGAGCTTGTGGTGGACTGGCTCAAGGTTGTGTGGGGCAGACGGTGTGGGGGACTCAGAAAGAAGAGGAACATGTTGATTCTGGATGCTTTCCGTGGACACTTGACTGAGCCAGTCAAAACCTAGTCACCTAGTGATCATACCGGGCGGAATGACAAGCCAGCTGCAGGTGTTGGATGTGGTCGTTAACAAACCATTCAAGGTTCATCTGCGCAATACACAGAGTGGCTCCTGGCTGCTAATCACGCACTGACACCGTCTGGAAAAATCCAAAAGCCTGCAGTACGTTTGCTCTGTGAATGGATCTTGCAAGCATGGGCTGACGTTTCCCCAGAAAGCATTAATGGGTTTAAGAAATGCTGCGTATGCCATGGATGACAGCGAGGATGACGTGATGTGGGAGGAGACGGGGAAGCAGACACCGTGAGTGACGATAGCGGGAGTGAGAGGAACAACCAGCGACGTAGAAGACGAGCTGAATGAGAAGACTTGATGTGACCAATAGACTGATGTTCTGTTTCATTGCTCTACCGTTTTATTGCACTACTGTTTCATTGCAATCTATCTAGCCTGTTTTGTTTTTGTTTGCCAAGTTAGGCAAATTTGAACACAATGTGTGATGTGTGTTATCATTATTTTCAAAAAAAAAGATTTTCTTTATAAAAAAAAGATTTGGTCTTCAAAAAAAATAAATATATATTTTTTCCAAAAATGAGTCTTGAAAAAGAGGGGTCGTCTTATAATCGGGGTCGTCTTATATTCGGGTCAATACGGTACTTTTTTTGTTCGGTTCGACGTAAACGGCAGCCCGCCGAAGCCAGCACCGACTGAGGAGACCAGCCAGCTGCGCATCTCGGAGGCGGATGTGCGCCGCACCTTCAAGCGGCTGAACATCCGTAAGGCGGCAGGCCCCGACGACATCCCGGGCCGCGTCCTCAGAGCATGCGCAGACCAGTTGGCAGGAGTCTTTGCAGACATCTTCAACCTCTCCTTGTCCCAGGCTGTTGTCCCCGCGGTCTTCAAGATGTCCACCATCGTGCCTGTCCCTAAACAACCCAAGGTAAAATGCCTGAATGACTATAGACCTGTAGCCCTCACCTCGATCGTTAGCAAATGCTTCGAGAGGTTGGTCAAGGACTTTATTTGCTCCGTGTTACCTGCCACGCTGGACCCATGGCAATATGCATATTGTCATTGCCACGGACGACACAATTGCCATGGCCCTCCACACTGCCCATTCCCACCTGGAGGGAAAGAACTGTTATGTGCGAATGCTGTTTGTGGACTACAGCTCAGCGTTCAACACAATAGTTCCTGCCAAGCTTGACACCAAGCTGAGAGGTCTAGGCGTACCCCCATCCACGTGCAGCTGGATACTGGACCTCCTGTCGGACCGCCGCCAGGTGGTGAGGATGGGCATCACCACATCAGAGCCACTGACCCTCAACACGGGAGCCCCCCAGGGATGCGTGTTGAGCCCTCTCCTCTACTCCCTCTACACCCACGACTGCATGGCTATGCACAGCTCCAACGTCATCGTCAAGTTTGCTGACGACACGACAGTGATGGGCCGGCGACGACGAGACAGCCTACAGGGAGGAGGTCGGATTGCTGAAGCAGTGGTGCCAGGAGAACAGCCTCACCCTCAACGTCAAGAAGACCAAGGAGCTGATCGTGGACTTCAGGAGGCAGAGGGGAGAGCACAGTCCTATCTCCATCGACGGCGCTGCAGTAGAGAGGGTCAGCAGCTTCAAGTTCCTCGGCGTGCACATCTCCGAGGACCTCACATGGTCCACGCACACCACACACGTGGTGAAAAGGGCCCAACAACGCATATATTTCCTCAGGCGTCTGAAGAAATTCAGCATGGGCCCCCGTATCCTGAGAACATTCTATAACGGCACCATCGAGAGTGTTCTTAAAGGGTGTATCACCGCCTGGTACGGGAACTGCACTGCACTCGAGCGCAGAGCGCTTCAAAGGGTGGTGCGGACGGCCCAGTATATCGTTGGAGGTGAGCTCCCCTCCCTCCTGGATATTTACAATCACAATGCGTGGCCAAGGCCAAACAAATCATAAAAGACATTGCCCACCCCAGCCACGAACTGTACTCACTGTTACCGTCAGGCAGGCGATACCGTAGTATCAAGTGCCGTACAAATAGGCTTAGAGATAGCTTCCACAGTCAGGCCATCAGGCTGCTGAACAAGGGCGTATAGCATTTAACAATGTATATTTTATTACATTGATTTATATATACATATATATATATATATATATATATATATATATATATATATATATATATATATATATATATATATATTTATTTTTAACTTTATTCTATTTTTATCTTATTTTCTAACTGCTGTCTGTCGTCGGGTATTGCACACAAGATTTTCACATCACTGCTTTATACTTGTCTGTCTGTCTGTCGATCGGTCTATATATCTATCTATCTTTCTCCATCTGTCTGTCTGTCGATCGGTTTATCTATCTATCTTTCTCCGTCTGTCTGTGTCTCCCGATCGGTTTATCTATCTGTCTATCAGACAGATAGATAAACCGATCGAGAGGCAGACAGACAGAGACAGATAGATAAACCGATCGATCGAGAGAAACAGACAGACAGACAGACAGACAGATAAAGAAATAGATAGATAGATAGATAGATAGATGGATAGATAAACCGATCGATCGAGAGAAAGAGAGACAGACAGACAGACAGACAGACAGAGAAAGAAATAGATCGATAGACCGATCGATCGAGAGAAAGAGAGACAGACGGACAGACAGACAGACAGATAGATAAACCGATCGATCGAGAGAAAGAGAGACAGACAGACAGACGGAGACATAGATAGATAGATAGATAGATAGATAGATAGATAGATAGATAGATAGATAGATAGATAGATAGATAGATAGATAGATAGATAGATAGATAGATAGATAGATAGATAGATAGATAGATAGATAGATAGATAGATAGATAAACCGATCGATCGAGAGAAAGAGAGACAGACAGAGAGACAGACAGACAGACATATATATACAGATAGATAGATAGATAGATACATCGATCGAGAGACATACAGACAGACAGACAGACAGATAGATAGATAGATAAACCGATCGATCGAGAGAAAGACATACAGACAGACACAGAGACAGAGACAGAGATAGATAGATACATAGATAGATAGATAAACCAATCGATCGAGAGACAGACAGACAGACAGACAGATAGATAGATAAACCGATCGATCGAGAGACAGAGAGACATACATACAGATAGATAGACCGATCGATCGAGAGAAAGAGAGACAGACAGACAGACAGACAGACAGATAGATAAACCAATCGATCTAGAGACAGACAGACAGACAGACAAACCGACAGACAGACAGACAGATAGATAGATAGACCGATCGATCGAGAGAAAGAGAGACAGACAGACAGACAAACAGACAGACAGACAGACCGATCGATCGAGAGAAAGAGAGACAGACAGATAGATAAACCGATCGATCGAGAGATAGATAGATAGATAGATAAACCGATCGATCGAGAGAAAGAGAGACCGACAGACAGACAGAGAAAGAAATAGATCGATAGACCGATCGATCGAGAGAAAGAGAGACAGACAGACAGACAGAGACAGACAGACAGACAGACAGACAGACAGACAGACAGACAGACAGACAGACAGACAGATAGATAAATAAACCGATCGATGGAGAGATAGACAGACAGACAGACAGATAGATAGATAAACAGATAGATCGAGAGACAGAGAGACAGACATACAGATAGATAGATACACCGATCGATCGAGAGAAAGAGAGACAGACAGACAGACAGAGACAGAGACAGATAGATAGATAGATAGATAAACCAATAGATCTAGAGACAGACAGACAGACAGAGATAGATAGATAAACCGATCGACAGACAGACAGACAGACAGACAGACAGACAGATACACCGATCGATCGAGAGAAAGAGAGACTGACAGACAGACAGACAGACAGACAGATAAACCGATAGATCGAGAGAAAGAGAGACAGACAGACACAGAGACTGATAGATAGATAGATAGATAGATAAACCAATCGATCGACAGACAGACAGACAGACGGATAGACAGATAGATAGACCGATCGAGAGACAGAGAGACAGACAGACAGACAGTCAAGTCAAGTCAAGTTTATTGTCACTTCACAGTTTACACAAGTATAAAGCAGTGATGTGAAAATCTTGTGTGCAATACCCGACGACAGACAGCAGTTATAAAATAAGATAAAAATAGATAAAAATAGAATAAAAATAGAATAAAGTAAAAAATTTGAAATAAAAACTAAAAATGCAATTTATAAAATGCAAAAATCAGCACAGAAAAGAGCAATATGTATATATAAATCAATGTAATAAAATATACATTGTTATATGTTATACGCCCTTGTTCAGCAGCCTGATGGCCTGACTGTGGAAGCTATCTCTAAGCCTATTTGTACGGCACTTGATACTGCGGTATCGCCTGCCTGACGGTAATAGTGAGTACAGTTCGTGGCTGGGGTGGGCAATGTCTTTTATAATTCGTTTGGCCTTGGCCACGCACCGCTGATTGTAAATGTCCAGGAGGGAGGGGAGCTCACCTCCAACGATATACTGGGCCGTCCGCACCACCCTTTGAAGCGCTCTGCGCTCGAGTGCAGTGCAGTTCCCGTACCAGGCGGTGATACACCCTGTAAGAACACTCTCGATGGTGCCGTTGTAGAATGTTCTCAGGATGCGGGGGCCCATGCTGAATTTCTTCAGACGCCTGAGAAAATACAGGCGTTGTTGGGCCCTTTTCACCACGTGTGTGGTGTGCGTGGACCATGTGAGGTCCTCGGAGATGTGCACGCCGAGGAACTTGAAGCTGCTGACCCTCTCTACTGCAACGCCGTCGATGGAGATAGGGCTGTGCTATCCCCTCTGCCTCCTGAAGTCCACGATCAGCTCCTTGGTCTTCTTGACGTTGAGGGCGAGGCTGTTCTCCTGGCACCACTGCTCCAGCGATCCGACCTCCTCCCTGTAGGCTGTCTCGTCGTCGCCGGCGATCAGGCCCATCACTGTCGTGTCGTCAGCAAACTTGACGATGACGTTGGAGCTGTGCATAGCCATGCAGTCGTGGGTGTAGAGGGAGTAGAGGAGAGGGCTCAGCACGCATCCCTGGGGGGCTCCCGTGTTGAGGGTCAGTGGCTCTGATGTGGTGCTGCCCATCCTCACCACCTGGCGGCGGTCCGACAGGAGGTCCAGTATCCAGCTGCACTTGGATGGGGGTACGCCTAGACCTCTCAGCTTGGTGTCGAGCTTGGCAGGAACTATTGTGTTGAATGCTGAGCTGTAGTCCACAAACAGCATTCGCACATAACAGTTCTTTCCCTCCAGGTGGGAAAGGGCAGTGTGGAGGGCCATGGCAATTGCGTCGTCCGTGGATCTATTTTGACGATATGCAAATTGCCATGGGTCCAGCGTGGTAGGTAACACGGAGCAAATAAAGTCCTTGACCAACCCCTCGAAGCATTTGCTAACGATCGAGGTGAGGGCCACAGGTCTATAGTCATTCAGGCATGTTACCTTGGGTTGTTTAGGGACAGGCACGATGGTGGACATCTTGAAGACCGCGGGGACAACAGCCTGGGACAGGGAGAGGTTGAAGATGTCTGCAAAGACTCCTGCCAACTGGTCTGCGCATGCTCTGAGGACGCGGCCCGGGATGTCGTCGGGGCCTGCCGCCTTACGGATGTTCATTCGCTTGAAGGTGCGGCGCACATCCGCCTCCGAGATGCGCAGCTGGCTGGTCTCCTCAGTCGGTGCTGGCTTCGGCGGGCTGCCGTTTACGTCGAACCGAGCAAAAAATGTGACAGAGAGACAGACAGACAGATAAACCGATCGATTGAGAGATAGATAGATAGATAGACCGATCGATCGATAGAAAGAGAGACAGACAGATAGATAAACCGACAGACAAAGAAATAGATCGATAGACCGATCGAGAGAAAGAGAGACAGACAGATAGATAAACCGATCGATCGACAGACAGACAGACAGACACAGAGACAGAGACAGAGACAGAGAAATAGATAGATAGATAAACCGATCGATCGAGAGAAAGAGAGACAGACAGACAGACAGACAGATAGATAAACCGATCGATCGAGAGACAGAGATACAGACAGACAGAGATACAGACAGACAGAGAGATAAAACGATCGATCGAGAGATAGAGAGACAGACAGACAGACAGACAGACAGACAGATGGAGAGACAGACAGAGAGACAGATAGATAGATAGATAGATAAACCAATCGATCTACAGACAGACAGACAGACAGACAAAGACAGACAGATAGATAAACCGATCGATCTAGAGACAGACAGATAAACCGATCGATCGAGAGACAGAGACAGACAGACAGACAGACAGACAATTAGATAAACCAATCGATCTAGAGACAGACAGACAGACAGACAGACAGATAAACCGATCGATCGAGAGACAGACAGACAGATAAACCGATCGATCGATTGATCGATCGAGAGAAAGAGAGACAGACAGACAGACAGACAAAGAAATAGATCGATAGACCAATCGATCGAGAGAAAGAGAGACAGACAGACAGACAGACAGACAGACAGACAGATAAACCGATCCATCGAGAGAAAGAGAGACAGACAGACACAGAGACAGATAGATAGATAGATAAACCGATCGATCGAGAGAAAGAGAGACAGACAGACAGATAGATAAACCGATCGATGGAGAGACAGACAGACACAGACAGACAGATAAACCGATCGATCGAGAGAAAGAGAGACAGACAGACACAGAGACAGATAGATAGATAGATAGATAAACCGATCGATCGAGAGAAAGAGAGACAGACAGACAGATAGATAAAGAAATAGATAGATAAACTGATCGATCTAGAGACAGACAGACAGACAGACAGACAGATAAACCGATCGATCGAGAGACAGACAGACAGACAGACAGACAGACAGACAGACAGACAGACAGACAGACAGACAGATAGATAGATAGATAAACCGATCGATCGAGAGACAGAGAGACATACATACAGATAGATAGATAGACCGATCGATCGAGAGAAAGAGAGACAGACAGACAGACAGACAGACAGATAAACCGATCGATCGAGAGATTGACAGACAGACAGATAAACCGATCGATCGATTGAT
>CM051023.1:1322081-1329581 GCA_027704905.1 Muraenolepis orangiensis | reverse complement strand
TGTCCTTCTAAATAGTACAACAAAAAAGGTGTATCCGTGTTCCAATGTAAATGTAAACGAAAAGGGCATCTAACTTAATCTGTTCTTGCTCTCGCGTTTTATCTAGTTCTACTTCGTTCTAATTATGTGTATGTGTGTGTGTGTGTGTGTGTGTGTGGTCAAAAAACTATTTCGCTCCCGACTGTGGCTAGCGTTTCCATACAAAGACGCTCACCCCCCGGCCTCACTTCCTGTCTACCTATTTAAGAGTTCTGAGTCAAAGTAAAAGTGCCAGCAGGGGGAGGAAATTTCAATCAAATAAAACTAAGGATGAATTGGCTGTAACAAACCGGCCCCTAATTGTTAGCCATCTTGGAGAACAATTACCAAAAAGGAGCCAATTAAAGTTCTAAATCTAATGTCCAAATACATTAGTCAAAGTGTAAATCTAAGTAAATATTTTCATTCACTACTCATGTTATCTGTGATCTTCCGCTTCCATCTTCTGCCTCCATAAGTAGGCATAGTTTGCTCACTGGCCGTTCAAGAATGTTCGCTTTGGTCTTCACTAAGACACTTCGCACAAGACCTTTTGATCCAGGCAGAGGTTTGACCACTCTGCCCAGCTGCCAGGAGCTCCTAGGGGCAGTTTCGTCCACGATCACAACCAGGTCTCCTGTGGTTAGGTTTCTCCTGGGTCTGTTCCATTTGATTCTTTCCTGCATGAGCGGTAAGTATTCCTTCATCCATCTCCGCCAGAAAAGGTCTGATATGTATTGCACTTGTCTCCATCGTCGCTGGGAGTACAAGTCTCCTTTCTGGAAGAGTCCTGGTGGCATGACTGGTTTCGATTTCAGCTGGAGAAGATGGTTCGGGGTAAGAGGTTCCAAGTCGTTTGGGTCACTAGTCACTGTGGTGATGGGTCGGTCATTCATGATGGCCTCAACTTCACACAATGCTGTTTGGAGAGCCTCGTCATCCAAGAGTTGTTCTTTCAGAACAGAAAAAAGAATCTTCTTGACGAGACGTATTAACCTTTCCCACACTCCTCCATGATGTGCTCCAGAAGGTGGATTGAAAGTCCACTTCACTCCTTTCTTGAGTAGTGCATGTTGGATTTTAGAGTTATCAATTTCCTTCAAGGCCTCTTGTAACTCACGGTTTGCACCAATGAAGTTGGTGCCGCAATCTGATCTGATGCTTGACACTGGTCCTCTGCGGCAAATGAATCTGCGTAAAGCATTGATGCACGAGTCAGTGTTCAGGTAACTCGCTACTTCAAGGTGCACTGCTCGGCAAACAAGACAAGTAAAGATAACTCCATAGCGTTTTACCTGTGACCGGCCCCGCTTTACCTCGATAGGCCCAAAGTAATCTACCCCCACATGGGTGAATGGAGGTTCATCTGGGGTTATGCGGTCCTGTGGCAAATCTGCCATCTTCTGCTGTTCCACCTTGGCTTGATATCTTCGGCAGAAGATGCACATTTTGATGGTTTTCCTAGCCATGGCATTAGCACAAGGTAGCCAGAATCTTTCTCGCAGCTTGGATAGCATGTGACCTCGTCCTGAGTGACCCACTTGCAGATGGATTTGCTGTAGGATCAGTCTAGAGGTGTGCGAGTTCTTTGGAAGAATTACTGGGTTCTTTAATTCACTTGGTAAGGCCATTTTGTTGAGCCTACCTCCTACTCTCAAGATACCCTGGTCCAGGATTGGGTCCAGCTTGCGGAGAGTGCTGGTTTTGGCACATGGCTGTCCTCGCTTGAGTGAGTCGATTTCCTGCTGGAAGGCTTTTCTTTGTTCATAGTGAATAATGCACATTTCCGCCTCCTGCAGGTCTTCTACATTAAGTCCTATTTTTGCTTTGTTCTTTAAGTCAGTCTGAGTGTTTCTAGTGACTCTACATAGTCTCCGTTTTAGCAGAAGTGCCTGAAACTTCAGCATCCAAGCTACAGCTCTTTTGAGTCTGTTCCAGTTTGAGTAATACTCAATAAGTTTGCTTAGCGGGCTCTTTGCTTCTACAATCAAACTGTTCACAAGTGTTTCTTTTTTCACCTCGGATCATTTGACTCGATGGGTGGAAAATCTTTTAGCACATTTGGCCATTCAGTGTCTGGTTTAGCAAGAAACTCTGGTCCTTGGAACCATCTTTTGGACTTCAGGAAAGCCTCAATACTCAGACCACGTGAAACGTCATCAGCTGGATTTTCCTTCGACCTGATGTGCCGCCACTGGTCTTTATCTGAAAGCTCACGGATGTCTGAAATCCTGTTGGCCACGTAGGTTTTGAATCTTCTGTTCTCATTCTTTATGTATTTCAGCACAGATTCACTGTCTGTCCAAAAGGCTGAGGGCTCCAACTCCAACTCCAGTTCTGTCCTCAGCAGTCGATCCATCTTGGCTGCAAGTGTTGCTGATGCTAACTCTAATCTAGGGATAGTTATTTGCTTCAGCGGTGTCACTCTGGATTTCCCCAGAACAAGCGTTACGTGGATTTCACCCGTTCTGTTGGTCAGTCTGAGGTAGCTGACACTGCCATAGCCATGTTCGCTCGCATCACAAAAGTGATGCATCTGTGCCTTTTCAACTTGGCCAAAGTTCTTGGGCTTAATGCATCTGTCAATGTTAACTTTGGACAGTTGTTCCAGTTCAGCAAGCCACTTCTTCCAAGGTGTGAGGTAAGTCTCTGATATGCAGTCATCCCATCCACACTTCAGTTTGCAGAGGTCTTGGAGGATCTGCTTTGCTTTTAGGATGAATGGTGCCAGGAATCCTAAGGGATCATAAATAGAGCTGACGACTGATAGGATCCCCCGACGCGTCAGGGGTCTGTCCTGGAGAGCGACACGGAATACGAAGGTGTCCTTTTCAATGTTCCATTGAATTCCTAGAGCTCTCTCTAGTGGCAGCTTCTCTCTGTCCAGGTCCAGTTCTTTGATCTGCTTTGCCTTGTACTCATCGGGAATGGAAGAGAGCACAGAGCGGCTGTTGCAAATCCACTTTGTGAGCTTGAATCCACCCTGAGAGCAGAGGTCTCTGAGGTCTTTGCAGAGGGTAATGGCCTGGTCCTCTGTTGCTACAGATTTAAGACAATCATCTACGTAAAAGTTGCATTTGATGGTCCTGCTCACCTCTTCAGCATAGCCGTGACCATGGTCATCTGCAGTCTTGCGCAGTGCTAAGTTGGCACATGATGGAGAGGATACTGCTCCGAATAGGTGGACTGTCATCCGGTACTCCTCGAGATTCTTCGACGTGTCTCCGTCTGGCCACCACAGCAATCTCAACAGGTCTCGGTCATCCTCATGGACACGGACTTGGTGAAACATCCCTTCTATGTCTGCCATCATAGCAATGGGTTCTTGGCGGAACCTTAGCAGAACGGCGAGGAGAGGATTCGTCAGGTCAGGTCCTTGAAGTAGTTTGTCATTGAGGGATTCTTGTTGGAATGTCGATGAACAATCAAATACCACTCTTAGGGTTTTCTTCCTTTTGTGATACACTGCATGATGTGGGATGTACCACACTTTTCCATCTTGCCTCTGAAGCCTGTCCTGTGGCACCGTCTCAGCATAGCCTTTCTGGATGACGTCAGTCATAAAGTTCCTGTATTCCAAAGCATAAGTTGGATCGGATTTGAACTTTCTGATCAGGTTCAGGGCTCGTTGCTTGGCAACGTCACGGTTGTTCGGCATCATCACGTCTCGGTCACGCAGTGGAAGTGACATATAGTAATGTCCGTTCTTGAGCACTACTGAGCTTTTGGCACTCTGCATGAACATGTGATCTTCAGCAGACATCTCTTTCTTTTCGTCAAATTTCCTCTCAGGAAAATCATGATTGTACTGCTGTACCAGTAGATCCTTCAACTCTGTCACAGAGATGTGGTTTGCAGTTAATGTCGGCAATCTTGAGGACTCCTCAGCAGTGCAAGAGTTGAGTGGTCCGTTGATCACCCATCCTAACACTGTCTTGACTGCATAAGGTCCGCCGTCTTCGGCATTGATAATCTGCCATGGTTCAAGGGCTCTAGGGGCATTCGCTCCTATAAGAAGGTCAATGTCCGCGTCAATCTTATTCAGCTTGACTTCTTTCAAGTATGGCCAGTTTGAGATGTCCTTCTGAGTTGCAACGTTCTCGTGGGTCACTGGGATGGCATCTTGTGTGTAGACCTTAGGGAGTTCTATGAAGGTGTTCCCTTCCAGGTTGCCTACTTCCAGTCCAGAAAGCTCATAACTTGAGACAGTCTTGATCTGCCCCATCGTCCGTAGGAGAATCTCAGTCTTACGGCCTCTAGCGTTCAACTGTCTTCTCAGTCTCTCCGTACAGAACGTCCCTGAACTGCCTGGATCCAGAAAGGCATAGGTCAGCACGGCCTTGCTTCCCTTTGTGGCTTTTACTTGCACCGGCACAATTGACAGAGCACAGTCTTTGCCGGCCCCGGTTACTCCACCAGCTTTGAGGGTTACATGACCACTGTTGATGGAGGCCTCCTTCTGTTTTACTGGTTCAATCAGCCTTACTTTGTCTAAATGCAAGATGGTGGGGTGTCTACCTTGACATTTCTCACAGGTCATCCTCCTCTTGCAATCTTTGCTCATGTGTCCTCTCAAAAGACATCCAAAACAGAAGCCTTTGGTTTTAAGGAACTCTACTGTGGCGACATGTGGTTGTGTCTTCAACTTCTGGCAATCCTTCAGGTGATGTTTGCCTTCACAGAATGCACAGATGACACAGGAGTCAGATATGTTTGGATATTTAAATACAGGATCTTTCGAACATGTTCTAATGTTACAATCATCGGTCAACACTGCTACCGTTGTAGCAAAGCTACTGCCCTTGCTCCTTAGTGAGTCTGGCTGTTTGGAAATGGCTGCAGTCTTGGTCTTGTTGTAGTCCTGAATGTCACCAAACAGAGGGTCCAGGAGAATCTTGGCCTGCTTTTCCATAAAGGCTACAAGGTTATGGAAACGGGCTCTGTGACCTGTTCTTTCCAAGATATCACATGCAGTGGTTCTCCACTTCTCTTTCAGCTTGTAGGGCAATTTAGTAATGATCAGTTTCATGTTAGAGGGTAAATCTAGCTCTTCCATGATCTTTAGGTCTTGCATTGTATTGCAGCAGCCTCTAAGATACAGTGCATAGCTCTTTAGTTCTTTGCCATCATCAGGTTTGATATTTGTCCACTTCAGGGCCTTATCCATGTATGCAATTGTGATTTTCAATTCGTCTCCAAAGTTCTCCTGTAGGAGTCTTTTAGCCTCTTGATACCCTCTTGAAGGGTCCATATGGAAGCAGCTTTGGACGAGTTCTCTGGGTTGGCCTGATGTATACTGCTCGAGATAATACAGGCGATCTTGACTGTTTGTGGTTTTGTCTTCAATGCTGTATTCAAAGGCACGCATGAATGTTTTAAAACGTAATGGATCACCATGAAAGGCTTGTATCTCTCTAACAGGTAATAGCGTTTGCTTATGTTGCAGTACAAGTAAATCAACAATGTCATTCTGTCTTTGCATGACAGAAGACAAACAGTCATAGTCTGGCCTTGGTTCAGTTATAATGGGCTTTTGACCACTTTCCCTTGGAGGGATGTCCTCCTTCTTGAGCTTTAAAGAGATTGGCGTTTTTGCCATTGTGACAGACTGCTTTGGGGTTGAGACTGGATGCATTGGGATAACTTGCGGTCGCTTTGTAATTGTAACAACTCTGGCAGGTCTAGGCAGTTGCAGGATTGTTTGCAGTGGTGTTTTAGGAACTGTAGATATCCTAGCAAACTCTACAGGTGACTGCTGTAGTCTTGAAGCCTGTGAAAATGGTCTATGGCTTTCCAGGTAGGAGTTCATGCCATCTTCAGACCTTCCTGACTGCACATCGAAGCTTTCCAGGACCTTTATCTTGGCTTCTGATGCTGCAATGTCTGCATCCAGTTGGCTGTTTTCTATCTTTGAGTCTAAGATCAACCTCTCTTGCTCAAGCGCATGCTTAACATTAATTGCTTCCCTACGTGCCACCAGTGCAGCTTGCTCAGCAAGAGCTTTTCTATGTGCTGATGACACCGAAGATGACTTAGATTTACTAACATTAGAAATACTATCTTTTGGAAGGATCAAATCTTGTGGATCTGTTGACTCAGTTGGATCTAATGCAGCCTCTTGCTGCTCTGATTCAGCCACTGGTTCAACAGACTCTTCTGCAGGCAAATCTTGTTCCTGTAATTCCCCTTGCAGTGCCATTAATTCCTCCCATTTCTGTTCTTCCACTAGGAAATCTTGAAATGGTTCCATCCTAGGTTCATACCATTCCATTTTGTCTTTTATCTTGTCCTCTTCTGGTAATTCATTTTGCACCGCATCATGGGCATTCTTAAAGTCTTCACAAAGTGATTGAAAAGTAACAAGATGTTGTTTCACTGCATCAAAATCTTGTTTCTGCATTTCTTTTTTAAGTTCGTTCATTTTGCGTGTGCATGTTGCTAATTTGCATTTTCGGACCTTCCTTAGCTCCTTAATATGCTCATCCATAAGATCATCAGATTTAGCACCATCCATAATGGCCGTTAATAATTATAGGCTTGAAGCACACTGTTTTAATAAACCTGATTCACGCAATTCAAACAAGTAAACCAATCAAACGTTCCACTACGCCAACGATTCCGTTAATAAACCGTAGGCTTTCATTCATAAAACAGGTTTGTTTCCTAAACGCTCGGATGCGCGAGCTTTATGCAATATATCAGCGCTACAGCCAAACACTTCACCGTTGAGGTTACAAAATAACAAATAACGTTTGAGCACAAGTCCAAAGTTCAAACGTTTCAAAGCAAAGCACACTAAGCTGTATCAAACTTTTCTTGACGTTTATCAAGCACTCAAAAGTCAACGTTCTTGTCCAAATAAAACAGTCAGAGTTCGCGTTACTCACGACCCGATGAAAGTTTTTCAGATGCAGCAGGTGTCCTGATAGCAATGTAGAATCCGTGTGGTTTATCCTCCGGTGATAGTAATCCAATACGGATTTCTTTCGTAATCCTTGAAGATGTTTTTACTCTCGTAATCCTTGACGAAGTTTTTTGACTTTGTTTCAGCAACTTGTCTCACCTTTCTTCAAGCCGCCGCGCAAGCCAGGCCAGGGGGATTTCCGACGCACGTTCAGTAAACTTAAACTAATTACAAAGAAAATAGGATCTCCTGTCCTTCTAAATAGTACAACAAAAAAGGTGTATCCGTGTTCCAATGTAAATGTAAACGAAAAGGGCATCTAACTTAATCTGTTCTTGCTCTCGCGTTTTATCTAGTTCTACTTCGTTCTAATTATGTGTATGTGTGTGTGTGTGTGTGTGTGGTCAAAAAACTATTTCGCTCCCGACTGTGGCTAGCGTTTCCATACAAAGACGCTCACCCCCGGCCTCACTTCCTGTCTACCTATTTAAGAGTTCTGAGTCAAAGTAAAAGTGCCAGCAGGGGGAGGAAATTTCAATCAAATAAAACTAAGGATGAATTGGCTGTAACACAGACAG
>CM051023.1:1283052-1315552 GCA_027704905.1 Muraenolepis orangiensis | reverse complement strand
CGAGAGAAAGACAGACAGACAAAGAAATAGATCGACAGACCGATCGATTGAGACAGACAGACAAAGAAATAGATCGATAGACCGATCGATTGAGACAGACAGACAAAGAAATAGATCGATAGACCGATCGACAGACAAAGAAATAGATCGATAGACCGATCGATTGAGACAGACAGACAAAGAAATAGATCGATAGACCGATCGATTGAGACAGACAGACAAAGAAATAGATCGATCGATAGACCGACAAAGAAATAGATCGATCGATAGACCGATCGACAGACAAAGAAATAGATCGATCGATCGATCGACAGACAGACAAAGAAATAGATCGATCGATCGATCGACAGACAGACAGACAAAG
This sequence comes from Muraenolepis orangiensis, assembly GCA_027704905.1. NCBI lineage: Eukaryota > Metazoa > Chordata > Actinopteri > Gadiformes > Muraenolepididae > Muraenolepis > Muraenolepis orangiensis. The sequence continues at coordinate 1,315,188 of CM051023.1, read as the reverse complement.
AAATAGATCGATCGATCGATCGACAGACAGACAGACAGACAGAGAAATAGATCGATCGACAGACAGACAGACAGACAGAGAAATAGATCGATCGATCGATCGACAGACAGACAGACAGACAGAGAAATAGATCGATCGACAGACAGACAGACAGACAGACAGACAGACAGAGAAATAGATCGATCGACAGACAGACAGACAGACAGACAGACAGACAGAGAAATAGATCGATCGACAGACAGACAGACAGACAGAGAAATAGATCGATCGACAGACAGACAGACAGACAGACAGAGAAATAGATCGATCGACAGACAGACAGACAGACAGACAGACCGAGAAATAGATCGATCGACAGACAGACAGACAGACAGACCGAGAAATAGATCGATCGACAGACAGACAGACAGACAGACCGAGAAATAGATCGATCGACAGACAGACAGACAGACCGAGAAATAAATCGACAGACAGACAGACAGACCGAGAAATAAATCGACAGACAGACAGACAGACCGAGAAATAAATCGACAGACAGACAGACAGACCGAGAAATAAATCGACCGACCGACCGACAGACCGAGAAATAAATCGACCGACCGACCGACGACCGACCGACCGACCGACCGACCGACCGACAGACCGACAGACCGACAGACCGACAGATAGATAGATAGATAAACAAATCGATCTAGAGACAGACAGACAGACAGACACACCGATCGATCGAGAGAGGGACAGACAGACAGACAAACCGATCGATCGAGAGAAAGAGAGACAGACAGACACAGAGACAGATAGATAGATAGATAAACCAATCGATCGAGAGAAAGAGAGACAGACAGACAGACAGATAGATAGATAAACCAATTGATCGAGAGAAAGAGAGACAGACAGACAGACAGACAGACAGAGAGATAGAGAGATAGAGAGATAGAGAGATAGATAGATAGATAGATAGATAGATAGATAAACAAATCGATCTAGAGACAGACAGACAGACAGACAGACAGATACACCGATCGATCGAGAGACAGACAGACAGACAGATAAACCGATCGATCGAGAGAAAGAGAGACAGACAGACACAGAGACAGATAGATAGATAAACCAATCGATCGACAGACAGACAGACAGACGGATAGATAGACCGATCGAGAGACAGACAGACAGATAAACCGATCGATCGAGATAAAGAGAGACAGACAGACAGATAAACCTATCGATCGAGAGACAGAGATACAGACAGACAGAGATACAGACAGACAGACAGACAGATAAACCGATCGATCGAGAGACAGACAGACAGACAGACAGATCGATGGAGAGACAGAGAGAGAGTCTGTCTGTCGATCGATCGATCGACAGACCGATCGATCGACAGACAGACAGACAGACAGACAGACCGAGAAATAAATCGACAGACAGACAGACAGACCGAGAAATAAATCGACAGACAGACAGACAGACCGAGAAATAAATCGACAGACAGACAGACAGACCGAGAAATAAATCGACCGACCGACCGACAGACCGAGAAATAAATCGACCGACCGACCGACCGACCGACCGACCGACCGACAGACCGACAGACCGACAGACCGACAGACCGACAGATAGATAGATAGATAAACAAATCGATCTAGAGACAGACAGACAGACAGACAGACAGACACACCGATCGATCGAGAGAGGGACAGACAGACAGACAAACCGATCGATCGAGAGAAAGAGAGACAGACAGACACAGAGACAGATAGATAGATAGATAAACCAATCGATCGAGAGAAAGAGAGACAGACAGACAGACAGATAGATAGATAAACCAATTGATCGAGAGAAAGAGAGACAGACAGACAGACAGACAGACAGAGAGATAGAGAGATAGAGAGATAGAGAGATAGATAGATAGATAGATAGATAGATAGATAGATAGATAGATAGATAGATAGATAGATAGATAGATAGATAAACAAATCGATCTAGAGACAGACAGACAGACAGACAGACAGATACACCGATCGATCGAGAGACAGACAGACAGACAGATAAACCGATCGATCGAGAGAAAGAGAGACAGACAGACACAGAGACAGATAGATAGATAAACCAATCGATCGACAGACAGACAGACAGACGGATAGATAGACCGATCGAGAGACAGACAGACAGATAAACCGATCGATCGAGATAAAGAGAGACAGACAGACAGATAAACCTATCGATCGAGAGACAGAGATACAGACAGACAGAGATACAGACAGACAGACAGACAGATAAACCGATCGATCGAGAGACAGACAGACAGACAGACAGATCGATGGAGAGACAGAGAGAGAGATAGATAAACCGATCGATCGAGAGAAAGACAAAGAAATAGATCGATAGACCGATCGATTGAGACAGACAGACAGACAGACAGACCGACAGATAGATAGATAGATAAACCAATCGATCGAGAGAAAGAGACAGACACAGATAAATCCATCGACAGACAGACAGACAGAGAGACAGATAGATAGATAAACAAATCGATCTAGAGACAGACAGAGATAGATAGATAAACCGATCGACAGACAGACAGACAGACAGACAGACAGATACACCGATCGATCGAGAGAGAGACAGACAGACAGACAGACAGATAAACCGATCGATCGAGAGAAAGAGAGACAGACAGACACAGAGACAGATAGATAGATAGATAGATAGATAAACCAATCGATCGACAGACAGACAGATGGATAGATAGACCGATCGAGAGACAGAGAGACAGACAGACAGACAGATCGATCGAGAGATAGATAGATAGATAGACCGATCGATCGAGAGAAAGAGAGACAGACAGATAGATAAACCGATCGATCGACAGAGACAGACAGACAGAGACAGAGACAGAGACAGAGAAATAGAAAGATAGATAGATAGATAAACCGATCGATCGAGAGAAAGAGAGACAGACAAAGAAATAGATCGATAGACCGATCGATTGAGAGAAAGAGAGACAGACAGACAAACCGATCGATCGAGAGAAAGAGAGACAGACAGACAGACCGATAGATAGATAAACCGATCGATCGAGAGAAAGAGAGACAGACAGACACAGAGACAGATAGATAGATAAACCAACCGATCCAGACAGACAGACAGACAGACAAACCGATTGATCGAGAGACAGACAGACAGATAGATAGATAAACCGATTGATCGAGAGAAAGAGAGACAGACAGAAAGACAGACAGACAGACAGATAGATAGATAGATAGATAAACCGATCGATCGAGAGACAGACAGACAGACAGACAGATAAACCGATCGATGGACAGACAGATAGATAGACTAATCGATCTAGAGACAGACAAACAGACAGACAGACAGACAGACCGATCGATGGAGAGAGAGACAGACAGACAGACAAACAGACAGACAGACAGATACATACATAGATACATAGATAGATAAACCGATCGATCGAGAGACAGACAGACAGACAGACAGACAGATAGATAAACCAATCGATCGAGAGAAAGAGAGACAGACAGACAGACAGACAGATAGATAGATAAACCAATCGATCTAGAGACAGACAGACAGACAGATAAACCGATCGATCGAGAGAAAGAGAGACAGAGACAGATAGATAGATAAACCAATCGATCTAGAGACAGACAGACAGACAAATAGACCGATCGATCGACAGACAGATAAACCGATCGATCGAGAGAAAGAGAGACAGACAGACAGACAGACAGACAGATCGATCGAGAGAAAGAGAGACAGACAGACAGACAGACAGACAGACAAACCGATTGATCGAGACAAAGAGAGACACAGACACAGAGACAGATTGATAGATAGATAAACCAACCGATCCAGACAGACAGACAGATAGATAGATAGATAAACCAATCGATCGAGAGAAAGAGACAGACACAGATAAATCCATCGACAGACAGACAGACAGAGAGACAGATAGATAGATAAACAAATCGATCTAGAGACAGACAGAGATAGATAGATAAACCGATCGACAGACAGACAGACAGACAGACAGACAGATACACCGATCGATCGAGAGAGAGACAGACAGACAGACAGACAGATAAACCGATCGATCGAGAGAAAGAGAGACAGACAGACACAGAGACAGATAGATAGATAGATAGATAGATAAACCAATCGATCGACAGACAGACAGATGGATAGATAGACCGATCGAGAGACAGAGAGACAGACAGACAGACAGATCGATCGAGAGATAGATAGATAGATAGACCGATCGATCGAGAGAAAGAGAGACAGACAGATAGATAAACCGATCGATCGACAGAGACAGACAGACAGAGACAGAGACAGAGACAGAGAAATAGAAAGATAGATAGATAGATAAACCGATCGATCGAGAGAAAGAGAGACAGACAAAGAAATAGATCGATAGACCGATCGATTGAGAGAAAGAGAGACAGACAGACAAACCGATCGATCGAGAGAAAGAGAGACAGACAGACAGACCGATAGATAGATAAACCGATCGATCGAGAGAAAGAGAGACAGACAGACACAGAGACAGATAGATAGATAAACCAACCGATCCAGACAGACAGACAGACAGACAAACCGATTGATCGAGAGACAGACAGACAGATAGATAGATAAACCGATTGATCGAGAGAAAGAGAGACAGACAGAAAGACAGACAGACAGACAGATAGATAGATAGATAGATAAACCGATCGATCGAGAGACAGACAGACAGACAGACAGATAAACCGATCGATGGACAGACAGATAGATAGACTAATCGATCTAGAGACAGACAAACAGACAGACAGACAGACAGACCGATCGATGGAGAGAGAGACAGACAGACAGACAAACAGACAGACAGACAGATACATACATAGATACATAGATAGATAACCGATCGATCGAGAGACAGACAGACAGACAGACAGACAGATAGATAAACCAATCGATCGAGAGAAAGAGAGACAGACAGACAGACAGACAGATAGATAGATAAACCAATCGATCTAGAGACAGACAGACAGACAGATAAACCGATCGATCGAGAGAAAGAGAGACAGAGACAGATAGATAGATAAACCAATCGATCTAGAGACAGACAGACAGACAAATAGACCGATCGATCGACAGACAGATAAACCGATCGATCGAGAGAAAGAGAGACAGACAGACAGACAGACAGACAGATCGATCGAGAGAAAGAGAGACAGACAGACAGACAGACAGACAGACAGACAAACCGATTGATCGAGACAAAGAGAGACACAGACACAGAGACAGATTGATAGATAGATAAACCAACCGATCCAGACAGACAGACAGACAGACAGACAGACAAACCGATTGATCGAGAGAAAGAGAGACAGACAGACAGATAGATAGATAAACCAATCGATCTAGAGACAGACAGACAGACAGACAGACAGACAGACAAACCGATTGATCGAGAGAAAGACAGACAGACAGACAGACAGACAAACAGACAGACAGACAGACAGACAGATAGATAAACCAATCGATGGACAGACAGAGAGACAGACAGACAGACAGACAAAGAAATATATAGATAAACCGATCGATTTAGAGACAGACAGACAGACAGACAGACAGACAGATAGATAGATAAACCGATCGATGGAGAGACAGACAGACAGACAGACAGACAGATAAACAGATCGATCGAGAGACAGAGAGACAGACATACAGACAGATAGATAGATAGATAGATAAACCAATCGATCTAGAGACAGACAGACAGACAAACCGATCGATAGACAGACAGACAGACAGAGACAGAGAAATAGAAAGATAGATAAACCGATCGATTGAGAGAAAGAGAGACAGACAAACCGATTGATCGAGAGAAAGACAGACAGACAGACAGACAGACAGACAGACAGACAGACAGATAGATAGATAGATAGATAGATAAACCGATCGATCGAGAGAAAGAGAGACAGACAGAAAGACAGACAGATAGATAGATAGATAGATAAACCGATCGATCGAGAGACAGAGTGACAGACAGACAGACAGACAGACAGATAAACCGATCGATCGAGAGAAAGAGAGACAGACAGACAGATAGATAAACCGATCGATCGACAGACAGACAGATAGATCGATCGAGAGAAAGAGAGACAGACAGACAGAGAAAGAAATAGATAGATAAACCGATCGATCTAGAGACACAGACAGACAGAGATAGATAGATAAACCAATCGATCTACAGACAGACAGACAGAGATAGATAGATAGATAGACCAATCGATCTAGAGACAGACAGACAGACAGATAAACAGATCGATCGAGAGACAGAGAGACAGACATACAGATAGATAGATAGACCGATCGATCGAGAGAAAGAGAGACAGACAGACAGACAGATAGATAGATAAACCAATCGATCTAGAGACAGACAGACAGACAGACAGACAAGACAGACAGACAAACCGATCGATCGAGAGAAAGAGAGACAGACAGACAGACAGACAGACAGAGACTGAGAAATAGATAGATAGATAGATAAACCGATCGATCGAGAGACAGACAGACAGACAAAGAAATAGATCGATAGACCGATCGATTGAGAGAAAGAGAGACAGACAGACAGACAGACAAACCGATCGATCGAGAGAAAGAGAGACAGACAGACAGAGAGACAGAGATAGATAGATAAACCAACCGATCCAGACAGACAGACAGACAGACAGACAGACAGACAAACCGATTGATCGAGAGAAAGACAGACAGACAGACAGACAGATAGATAAACCGGTCGATCGAGAGAAAGAGAGACAGACAGACAGACAGATAGATAGATAAACCGATCGATCGACAGACAGACAGAAAGATAGATAGATACATAGATACATAGATAGATAAACCGATCGATCGAGAGACAGACAGACAGAGATACAGATAGATAGATAAACCGATCGATGGAGAGAAGAGAGACAGACAGACAGACAGACAGACAGACAGACAGACAGACAGACAGACAGACAGATAAACCGATCGATCGAGAGAAACAGAGACAGACAGACAGACACAGATAGATAGATAAACCAATCGATCTAGAGACAGACAGACAGACAGACAGACAGACAGACAGACAGACAGACACAGAGAGAGAAATAGATAGATAGATAAACCGATCGATCGAGAGAAAGAGAGACAGACAGACAGACAGACAGACATATAGATAGATAGATAAACCGATCGATCGAGAGACAGACAGATAGATAGATAAACCGATCGATGGAGAGACAGACAGATCGATGGACAGACAGACAGACAGACAGATAGATAAACCGTTCGATGGAGAGAGAGACAGACAGACAGACAGATAGATACATACATAGATACACCGATCGATCGACAGACAGACAGATAGATACATACATAGATACATAGATAAACCGATCGATCGACAGACAGACAGAAAAACAGACAGACAGATAGATACATAGATAAACCGATCGATCGACAGACAGACAGAAAAACAGACAGACAGATAGATACATAGATAAACCGATCGATCGACAGACAGACAGACAGACAGACACATACATAGATAAACCGATCGATCGACAGACAGACAGACAGACACATACATACATAAACCGATCGACCGACGACAGACAGACAGACACATACATAAACCGATCGACCGACCGACAGACAGACAGACAGACACATACATAAACCGATCGACCGACCGACAGACAGACAGACATACATAAACCGACCGACCGACAGACAGACAGACAGACACATACATAAACCGATCGACCGACCGACAGACAGACAGACAGACAGACACATAAACCGACCGACCGACCGACCGACCGACCGACAGACAGACACATAAATGGACCGACCGACCGATCGATCGATCGACAGACAGACAGAAAGACACATACATAAACCGACCGACTGATCGACAGACAGACAGACAGACAGACAGACAGACACATACATAAACCGACCGACCGATCGATCGACAGACAGACACATACATAAACCGACCGACCGATCGATCGACAGACAGACAGACAGACATAAACCGACCGACCGATCGACAGACAGACAGACAGACAGACAGACAGACAGACAGACACATAAACCGACCGACCGATCGACAGACAGACAGACACATAAACCGACAGACCGATCGACAGACAGACAGACAGACACATACATAAACCGACCGACCGATCGACTGACAGACAGACACATACATAAACCGACCGACCGATCGATCGACAGACAGACAGACACATACATAAACCGACCGACCGATTGACAGACAGACAGACAGACACATACATAAACCGACCGATCGACAGACAGACACATACATAAACCGATCGACCGACAGACAGACAGACACATAAACCGATCGACCGACAGACAGACAGACAGACAGACAGACAGACACATACATAAACCGACCGACCGATCGACCGACAGACAGACAGACACATACATAAACCGACCGATCGACAGACAGACAGACAGATACATAAACCGACCGATCGACAGACCGATCGACAGATAAACCGATCGATCGAGAGAAAGAGAGATAGATAGATAAACCAATCGATCTAGAGACAGACAGACAGACAGACAGACAGACAGATCGAGAGAAAGAGAGACAGACAGACAGAGAAAGAAATAGATAGATAAACCAATCGATCTACAGACAGACAGATAAACAGATCGATCGAGAGACAGATAGATAGATAGACCGATCGATCGAGAGAAAGAGAGACAGACAGACAGACAGACAGACAGACAGATAGATAGATAAACCAATCGATCTAGAGACAGACAGACAAGACAGACAGACATACAAACCGATCGATCGAGAGAAAGACAGACAGACAGACAGACAGACAGACAGACAGACAGACAGACAGAGACAGAGACAGAGAAATAGAAAGATAGATAAACCGATCGATCGAGAGAAAGAGAGACAGACAGATAAACCGATCGATCGAGAGACAGACAGACAGACAGACAGATAAACCGATCGATCGAGAGAAAGAGAGACAGACAGACAGACAGATAGATAGATAAACCGATCGATCTAGAGACAGACAGACAGAGATAGATAGACCAGATCGATCGACAGACAGACAGACAGAGATAGATAGATAGATAAACCAATCGATCTAGAGACAGACAGACAGACAGACAGATAAACCGATCGATGGAGAGACAGACAGACAGACAGACAGATAGATAGATAGACCGATCGATCGAGAGAAAGAGAGACAGACAGACAGACAGACAGATAGATAGATAAACCGATCGATCGAGAGACAGACAGATAGATAGATAGATAAACCGATCGATCGAGAGAAAGAGAGACAGACAGACAGACAGAACAGATCGATCGAGAGACAGACAGACAGACAGACAGACAAACCGATCGATCGAGAGAAAGAGAGACAGACAGATAGACAGATAGATACATAGATAGATAAACCAATCGATCTAGAGATAGACAGACAGACAGACAGACAGACAGACAGACAGACAGACAGACAGACAGACAGATAAACCGATCGATCGAGAGAAACAGAGACAGACAGACAGACAGACAGACAAATAGACCGATCGATCGACAGACAGACAGACAGATAGATAAACCGATCGATCGAGAGAAAGAGAGACAGACAGACAGACAGACAGACCGATTGATCGAGAGAAAGACAGACAGACAGACAGACAGACAGACACAGAGACAGAGAAATAGATAGATAGATAAACCGATCGATCGAGAGAAAGAGAGACAGACAGACATATAGATAGATAGATAAACCGATCGATCGAGAGACAGACAGAGACAGACAGACAGATAGATAGATAAACCGATCGATGGAGAGACAGATCGATGGACAGACAGATAAACCGATCGATGGAGAGAGAGAGACAGACAGACAGAAAACAGACAGAGAGATAGATACATACATAGATACACCGATCGATCGACAGACAGACAGACAGACAGACAGATACATAGATAAACCGATCGATCGACAGACAGACAGATAGATACATAGATAAACCGATCGATCGACAGACAGACAGATAGATACATACATATATAAACCGATCGATCGACAGAAAAGACAGACAGACAGATACATAGATAAACCGATCGATCGACAGACAGACAGACAGACACATACATACATAAACCGATCGACCGACAGACAGACAGACAGACAGACACATACATAAACCGATCGACCGACCGACAGACAGACACATACATAAACCGATCGACCGACAGACAGACAGACACATACATAAACCGATCGACCGACCGACAGACAGACAGACACATAAACCGACCGACCGACCGACGACCGACGACGACCGACGACCGACAGACAGACACATAAACGGACCGACCGACGAGGATCGATCGACAGACAGACAGACACATACATAAACCGACCGACCGATCGACAGACCGACAGACAGACAGACAGACACATACATAAACCGACCGACCGACCGACGACCGACGACAGACAGACAGACAGACAGACAGACAGACAGACAGACAGACAGACAGACAGACAGACAGACAGACAGACAGACAGACAGACAGACAGACAAACCGACCGACGACCGACGACCGACAGACAGACAGACAGACAAACCGATCGATCGAGAGAAGAGAGACAGACAGACAGACAGACAGACAGCTAGATAAACCGATCGATCGAGAGAAAGAGAGACAGACAGACAGAGACAGACAGATAGATAGATAAACCGATCGAGAGAAAGAGAGACAGACAGACAAAGAAATAGATCGATAGACCGATCGATCGAGAGAAAGAAAGACAGACAGACAAACAGACAAACCGATCGATCGAGAGAAAGAGAGACAGACAGACAGATAGACCGATCGATGGAGACAGAGAGACAGACAGACCGATAGATAAACCGATCGATCGAGAGAAAGAGACAGACAGACAGACAGACAGACAGAGACAGAGAAATAGATAGATAGATAAACCGATCGAGAGAAAGAGAGACAGACAAAGAAATAGATCGATAGAACGATCGATGAGAGAAAGAAGACAGACAGACAACAGATAGACAGAACGATAGATAGATAAACCGATCGATCGAGAGAAAGAGAGACAGACAGACACAGAGACAGATAGATAGATAGATAAACCAACCGATCCAGACAGACAGACAGACAGACAAACCGATGATCGAGAGAAGACAGACAGACAGATAGATAGATCGATCGAGAGACAGAGAGACAGACAGACACAGAGACAGATAGATAGATAGATAAACCAACCGATCGACAGACAGACAGACAGAGACAGATAGATAGACTCGATGAGAGAAAGAGAGACCGACGACAGACAGACAGACAGATAGATAAAACGATCGATCGACAGACAGACAGACAGATAAACCGATCGATCGAGAGACAGACCGATCGAGAGAAAGACCGACCACCGAGACAGAGACAGAGAAATAGATAGATAAACCGATCGACAGACAGACCGATCGAGAGAAAGACCGACCGACAGAGACAGAGAAATAGATAGATAAACCGATCGACAGACAGACAGATAAACCGATCGATCGAGAGACAGACAGACAGACAGACAAACCGATCGATCGAGAGAATGAGAGACAGACAGACAGACAGACAGACAGACAGAGACAAACCGATCGATCAGAGAAAGAGAGCCAGACAGACAGACAGTCAGATAAACCGATCGATCAAAAGACAGACAGACAGACAGACAGACAGATAAACCAATCGATCGAGAAAGAGAGACAGACAGACAAACCGATCGATCGAGAAAGAGAGACAGACAGACAGACAGACAGACAGACAGACAGATAAACCGATCGATCGAGAGAAAGAGAGACAGACAGATAAACCGATCGATCAAAGAAAGAGAGATAGACAGATAAACCGATCGATCGAAAGACAGACAGACAGACAGACAGACAGACCGATCGATGAGAGAATGAGAGACAGACAGACAGACAGACAGACAGACAGATCGATCGATCGAGAAAGAGAGACAGACAGACAGACAGACAGACAGACAGACAGACAGATAAAACGATCGATCGAGAGAAAGAGAGACAGACAGACAGACAAAACGATCGATCGAGAGAAAGACAGACAGAGACAGACAGACAGACAAAATGATAGACAGACAGACAAAACGATCGATCGACAGACAAAACGATCGACAGACAGACCGACAAACGATAGACAGACAGACAGACGAAATGATCGATCGAGAGAATGAGAGACAGACAGACAGCTAGATAAAACGATCGATCAAGAGAAAGAGAGCCAGACAGACAGACAGACAGATCGAGAAAGAGAGACAGACAGACAGATAGATAAACCGATCGATCAAGAGTCAGAGACAGATAGATAGATAAACCGATCGATCAAAGAAAGAGAGAGAGACAGACAGACAGACAGACAGACAGACAAACCGATCGATCGAGAAAGAGAGACAGACAGACAAACCAATCGATCGAGAAAGAGAGACAGACAGACAGACAGATAAACCGATCGATCGAGAGAAAGAGAGACAGACAGACAGATAAACCGATCGATCAAAAGAAAGAGAGATAGACAGACAGACAGATAAACCGATCGATCGAAAGACAGACAGACAGACAGACAGACAGACCGATCGATCGAGAAAGAGAGACAGACAGACAGACAGACAGACAGACAGACATATAGATAGATAGATAGATAGATAAACCGATCGATCGAGAGACAGACAGACAGACAAAACGATTGATCGAGAGAAAGAGAGACAGACAGAGAGACAAAATGATTGATCGAGAGACAGACAGACAGACAAAAACGATCGACAGACAGACAGACAGACAGATAAACCGATCGATCAAAAGAAAGAGAGATAGACAGACAGACAGATAAACCGATCGATCGAAAGACAGACAGATAAACCGATCGATCGAGAAAGAGAGACAGAGAGACAAACCGATCGATCGAGAAAGAGAGACAGACAGACAGACAGACACAGAGACAGATAGATAGATAGATAAACCAACCGATCGACAGACAGACAGACAGAGACAGATAGATAGACTCGATTGAGAGAAAGAGAGACCGACCGACAGACAGACAGACAGATAGATAAACCGATCGATCGACAGACAGACAGACAGATAAACCGATCGATCGAGAGACAGACCGATCGAGAGAAAGACCGACCCACCGAGACAGAGACAGAGAAATAGATAGATAAACCGATCGACAGACAGACCGATCGAGAGAAAGACCGACCGACAGAGACAGAGAAATAGATAGATAAACCGATCGACAGACAGACAGATAAACCGATCGATCGAGAGACAGACAGACAGACAGACAAACCGATCGATCGAGAGAATGAGAGACAGACAGACAGACAGACAGACAGACAGAGACAAACCGATCGATCAAGAGAAAGAGAGCCAGACAGACAGACAGTCAGATAAACCGATCGATCAAAAGACAGACAGACAGACAGACAGACAGATAAACCAATCGATCGAGAAAGAGAGACAGACAGACAAACCGATCGATCGAGAAAGAGAGACAGACAGACAGACAGACAGACAGACAGACAGATAAACCGATCGATCGAGAGAAAGAGAGACAGACAGATAAACCGATCGATCAAAGAAAGAGAGATAGACAGATAAACCGATCGATCGAAAGACAGACAGACAGACAGACAGACAGACCGATCGATTGAGAGAATGAGAGACAGACAGACAGACAGACAGACAGACAGATCGATCGATCGAGAAAGAGAGACAGACAGACAGACAGACAGACAGACAGACAGATAAAACGATCGATCGAGAGAAAGAGAGACAGACAGACAGACAAAACGATCGATCGAGAGAAAGACAGACAGAGACAGACAGACAGACAAAATGATAGACAGACAGACAAAACGATCGATCGACAGACAAAACGATCGACAGACAGACCGACAAAACGATAGACAGACAGACAGACGAAATGATCGATCGAGAGAATGAGAGACAGACAGACAGCTAGATAAAACGATCGATCAAGAGAAAGAGAGCCAGACAGACAGACAGACAGATCGAGAAAGAGAGACAGACAGACAGATAGATAAACCGATCGATCAAGAGTCAGAGACAGATAGATAGATAAACCGATCGATCAAAAGAAAGAGAGAGACAGACAGACAGACAGACAGACAGACAGACAAACCGATCGATCGAGAAAGAGAGACAGACAGACAAACCAATCGATCGAGAAAGAGAGACAGACAGACAGACAGATAAACCGATCGATCGAGAGAAAGAGAGACAGACAGACAGATAAACCGATCGATCAAAAGAAAGAGAGATAGACAGACAGACAGATAAACCGATCGATCGAAAGACAGACAGACAGACAGACAGACCGATCGATCGAGAAAGAGAGACAGACAGACAGACAGACAGACAGACAGACATTTAGATAGATAGATAGATAGATAGATAAACCGATCGATCGAGAGACAGACAGACAGACAAAACGATTGATCGAGAGAAAGAGAGACAGACAGAGAGACAAAATGATTGATCGAGAGACAGACAGACAGACAAAACGATCGACAGACAGACAGACAGACAGATAAACCGATCGATCAAAAGAAAGAGAGATAGACAGACAGACAGATAAACCGATCGATCGAAAGACAGACAGATAAACCGATCGATCGAGAAAGAGAGACAGAGAGACAAACCGATCGATCGAGAAAGAGAGACAGACAGACAGACAGACAAACAGATAGATAGATAGATAGATAGATAGATAAACCTATCGATCGAGAGACAGACAGACAGACAGACAGACAGATAGATAAAACGATCGATCGAGAGAAAGAGAGACAGACAGACAGACAGACAGATAAACCGATCGATCGAAAGACAGACAGATAAACCGATCGATCGAGAAAGAGAGACAGAGAGACAAACCGATCGATCGAGAAAGAGAGACAGACAGACAGACAGACAGACAGATAAACCGATCGATCAAGAGTCAGAGACAGATAGATAGATAGATAGACCGATCGATCGAGAGAAAGAGAGACAGACAGACAGACAGATAAACCAATCAATCTAGAGACAGACAGAGATAGATAGACCGATCGACAGACAGACAGACAGATCGATCGAGAGAAATACAGACAGACAGACAGATCGATCGAGAGACAGAAAGACACAGAGACAGATAGATAGATAAACCAATCGATCGACAGACAGACGGATAGACAGATAGATAGACCGATCGATTGAGAGAAAGAGAGACAGACAGACAGACAGACAGACAGACAGATAAACCGATCGATCGAGAGAAAGAGAGACAGACAGACACAGAGACAGATAGATAGATAGATATAGATAGATAGATAGATAAACCAATCGATCGACAGACAGACAGACGGATAGACAGACAGACAGACAAACCGATCGATCGAGAGATAGATAGATAGATAGACCGATCGATCGAGAGAAAGAGAGACAGACAGATAGATAGATAAACCGATCGATCGACAGACAGACAGACAGACAGACAGACAAACCGATCGATGGAGAGACAGAGAGACAGACAGACAGACCGATAGATAAACCGATCGATCGAGAGATAGAGAGACAGACAGACAGACAGACAGACAGAGACAGAGAAATAGATAGATAGATAGATAGATAGATAGATAGATAAACCGATCGAGAGAAAGAGAGACAGACAGACAGACAAAGAAATAGATCGATTGACCGATCGATTGAGAGAAAGAAAGACAGACAGACAGACAAACCGATCGATAGAGAGAAAGAGAGACAGACAGACAGACAGACAGAGAAATAGATAGATAGATAGATAGATAGATAAACCGATCGAGAGAAAGAGAGACAGACAAAGAAATAGATCGATAGACCGATCGATTGAGAGAAAGAAAGACAGACAGACAGACAGACAGACATATAGATAGATAGATAGATAGATAAACCGATCGATCGAGAGACAGACAGACAGACAAAACGATTGATCGAGAGAAAGAGAGACAGACAGAGAGACAAATGATTGATCGAGAGACAGACAGACAGACAAAAACGATCGACAGACAGACAGACAGACAGATAAACCGATCGATCAAAAGAAAGAGAGATAGACAGACAGACAGATAAACCGATCGATCGAAAGACAGACAGATAAACCGATCGATCGAGAAAGAGAGACAGAGAGACAAACCGATCGATCGAGAAAGAGAGACAGACAGACAGACAGACACAGAGACAGATAGATAGATAGATAAACCAACCGATCGACAGACAGACAGACAGAGACAGATAGATAGACTCGATTGAGAGAAAGAGAGACCGACCGACAGACAGACAGACAGATAGATAAACCGATCGATCGACAGACAGACAGACAGATAAACCGATCGATCGAGAGACAGACCGATCGAGAGAAAGACCGACCCACCGAGACAGAGACAGAGAAATAGATAGATAAACCGATCGACAGACAGACCGATCGAGAGAAAGACCGACCGACAGAGACAGAGAAATAGATAGATAAACCGATCGACAGACAGACAGATAAACCGATCGATCGAGAGACAGACAGACAGACAGACAAACCGATCGATCGAGAGAATGAGAGACAGACAGACAGACAGACAGACAGAGACAGAGAAATAGATAGATAGATAGATAGATAGATAGATAGATAGATAAACCGATCGAGAGAAAGAGAGACAGACAGACAGACAAAGAAATAGATCGATTGACCGATCGATTGAGAGAAAGAAAGACAGACAGACAGACAAACCGATCGATAGAGAGAAAGAGAGACAGACAGACAGACAGACAGAGAAATAGATAGATAGATAGATAGATAAACCGATCGAGAGAAAGAGAGACAGACAAAGAAATAGATCGATAGACCGATCGATTGAGAGAAAGAAAGACAGACAGACAAACCGATTGCTCGAGAGAAAGACAGACAGACAGACAGATAGATAAACCGATTGATCGAGAGAAAGAGAGACAGACAGAAAGACAGACAGATAAACCGATCGATCGAGAGACAGAGAGACAGACAGATAGATAGATAGATAAACCGATCGATGGAGAGACAGACAGATAGATAAACCGATCGATGGATAGACAGACAGACCGATCGACAGAAAGAGAGACAGACAGACACAGAGACAGAGACAGATAGATAGATAGATAAACCGATCGATTGAGAGAAAGAGAGACCGACCGACAGACAGACAGAGACAGACAGATAGATAGATAGATAAACCGATCGATCGAGAGATAGATAGATAGATAAACCGATCGATCGAGAGAAAGAGAGACAGACAGACAGACAGACAGATAAACCGATCGATCGACAGACAGACAGACAGACAGACAAACCGATCGATCGAGAGACAGACAGACAGACCGATCGAGAGAAAGACCGACCGACAGAGACAGAGAAATAGATAGATAAACCGATCGACAGACAGACAGATAAACCGATCGATCGAGAGACAGACAGACAGACAGACAAACCGATCGATCGAGAGAATGAGAGACAGACAGACAGACAGCTAGATAAAACGATCGATCAAGAGAAAGAGAGCCAGACAGACGGTCAGATAAACCGATCGATCAAAAGAAAGAGAGACAGACAGATAAACCGATCGATCGAAAGACAGACAGACAGACAGATAGATAAACCGATCGATCGAGAAAGAGAGACAGAGAGACAGACAGAAAGACAGACAGATAAACCGATCGATCGAGAGAAAGAGAGACAGACAGACAGATAAACCGATCGATCAAAAGAAAGAGAGATAGACAGACAGACAGACAAATCGATCGATCGAGAAAGAGAGACAGACAGACAGACAGACAGAGACAGACAGACAGACAAAACGATTGATCGAGAGACAGACAGACAGACAAAACGATCGATCGAGAGAAAGACAGACAGACAGACAAAATGATCGATCGACAGACAGACAAAATGATCGACAGACAGACAGACAGACAGACAAAACGATCGATCGAGAGAATGAGAGACAGACAGACAGCTAGATAAAACGATCGATCAAGAGAAAGAGAGCCAGACTGACAGATCGAGAAAGAGAGACAGACAGACAGACAAACCGATCGATCAAAAGAAAGAGAGACAGACAGACAAACCAATCGATCGAGAAAGAGAGACAGACAGAAAGACAGACAGATAAACCGATCGATCAAAAGAAAGAGAGATACAGACAGACAGACAAACCGATCGATCGAAAGACAGACAGATAAACCGATCGATCGAGAAAGAGAGACAGACAAACCAATCGATCGAGAAAGAGAGACAGACAGAGAGACAGACAGACATATAGATAAAACTATCGATCGAGAGAAAGAGAGACAGACAGAGAGACAAAATGATTGATCGAGAGACAGACAGACAGACAAAACGATCGACAGACAGACAGACAGATAAACCGATCGATCGAGAGAAAGAGAGACAGACAGACAGATAAACCGATCGATCAAAAGAAAGAGAGATAGACAGACAGATAAACCGATCGATCGAAAGACAGACAGATAAACCGATCGATCGAGAAAGAGAGACAGACACAGACAGACCGATCGATCGAGAAAGAGAGACAGACAGACAGACAGACAGACAGATAAAACGATCGATTGAGAGAAAGAGAGACAGACAGAGAGACAGACAGACAAAACGATCGATCGAGAGACAGACAGACAGACAGACAGACAAAACGATAGACAGACAGACAAAACGATCGATCGACAGACAGACAAAACGATCGACAGACAGACAGACAGACAAAACGATCGATCGAGAGAATGAGAGACAGACAGCTAGATAAAACGATCGATCAAGAGAAAGAGAGCCAGACAGACAGTCAGATAAACCGATCGATCAAAAGAAAGAGAGACAGACAGACAGACAGATAAACCGATCCATCGAAAGACAGATAAACCGATCGATCGATAAAGAGAGACAGACAGACAGACAAACCAATCGCTCGAGAAAGAGAGACAGACAGACAGACAAAACGATCGATAGAGAGACAGACAGACAGACAGACAAAATGATTGATCGAGAGACAGACAGACAGATAAACCGATCGATCAAAGAAAGAGAGATAGACAGACAGACAAAATGATTGATCGACAGACAGACAGACAGATAAACCGATCGATTGAGAGAAAGAGAGACAGATAAACCGATCGATCGAGAGAAAGAGAGACAGACAGATAAACCGATCGATCAAAAGAAAGAGAGATAGACAGACAGACAGATAAACCGATCGATCGAAAGACAGACAGACAGACAAACCGATCGATCGAGAAAGAGAGACAGACAGACAGAGAGACAGACAGACAGACAGACAGATAAACCGATCGATCGAGAAAGAGAGACAGAGAGACAGATAGATAGATAAACCGCTCGATCGAGAGAGACAGACAGACAGACAGACAGACCGATCGAGAGAAAGACAGACACACAGACAGATAGATAAAACGATCGATCGAGAGAAAGAGAGACAGACAGACAGACAGACAGATAAATAATAATAATAATAATATATCAGACTTATATAGCGCTTTTCCAGGTGCTCAAAGACGCTTTACAGGAAATAGAAAACATAAAGACTAATTCAAAACACAACAAACACAACAAAACAAAACAGGAAACAAAACAAAGCAGAGAACAAATTATGGGTTGAAAGCAAGAGTGAAGAGGTGGGTTTTGAGGGCTGTTTTAAAGGACGGAAGGGTGTTGGCATTGCGGATGTGGATGGGGAGGGCGTTCCAGAGGGAGGGGGCCGCTGCAGAAAATGCTCTGTCACCCCAGGTCCGGAGCTTAGTCCTGATGGGTTTTAATAGGTTAGCATCAGCAGACCTGAGGCGACGGTTAGGGGTGTGGCGGTGGAGGAGGTCAGAGAGGTAGGGGGGGGCCAGGTTATTGAGCGCTTTGAAGGTGATGAGAAGTATTTTGAAGTGTATCCTGTGTTTGATCGGGAGCCAATGGAGGTCACGGAGGACAGGGGTGATGTGGTCAGAGCGGCGGGTGGAGGTGAGCAAGCGGGCAGCAGAGTTTTGGACATATTGTAGTTTATTGAGGATGTTGTTAGGTAAACCATATAGGATGCTGTTGCAGTAATCGAGCCGGGATGAGATGAAAGCATGGACCAGTGTTTCAGCTGCGGAGAGTGACAGGGAGGGTCGAAGACGGGCAATGTTCCTAAGGTGGAAGAAGGCTGTTTTGATGGTCTGGTTTACATGGGGGAGGAATGAGAGGGTGGGGTCAAGAATGATGCCAAGGTTGCGGACGCGGGTGGAGGGAGTGACAACAGAACCATCAATGTTCAGGGAGAAATCCTGGGTGGAGCGGGTGAGGGAGTTTGGACCGATGATGATGATTTCAGATTTGTCGCAGTTGAGTTTGAGTAAGTTATTTTGCATCCAGGTTTTGACGGCAGTGAGGCAGGTGGTGAGGGTGGAGTGGGTGGCTGCAGAGATGGATTTGGTGGAGAGGTAGAGCTGAGTGTCGTCGGCATAGCAGTGGAAATTGAGGCCATGTTGGCGTAAGATCAGACCAAGTGGAAGGATGTAGATAATGAAGAGCAGGGGACCGAGTACTGAACCCTGGGGCACACCATGAGGGACTTTGGCAGTGGGGGATTTGCAGTTGTTGATGGAGATGAATTGGTGTCTGTCGGAGAGATAAGATTTAAACCAAGAGAGGGCGGTGCCCGTTATGCCGAGCGAGGACTGGAGGCGAGTGATGAGGATGGAGTGATTAATGGTGTCGAAGGCGGCACTGAGGTCAAGGAGGATGAGGATGGAGAGGGAACCAGAGTCGGCAGAGAGGAGAACGTCATTGGTGACCTTTAAGAGAGCGGTTTCGGTGCTGTGTCTGGAGCGGAAGCCGGATTGAAAAGGTTCATAGAGGTTATTGTAGTCCATGTGGGTTTTTAATTGAGATCCAACGACTCGCTCTAATATTTTTGAAAGGAAAGGGAGGTTGGAGATGGGTCGGAAGTTGTTGGGGGTTTCAGGGTTGAGTCCGGGTTTTTTTAGTAAGGGGGTCACAGCAGCAAGTTTGAGGGCGGGGGGTACGAGGCCGGTGGACAGAGAGGAGTTAATTACTGAGGTGATCAGAGGAGAGAGTGAGGGGAGACAGGCCTTGACGAGGGTGGAGGGGATGGGGTCCAGGATGCAGGTTGACGTTTTCATGCCAGTGAGTATGGAGGATAGGTCCGATGCGGTGATTTCAGTGAAGGATGAGAATGGGTGATCGGAAGGTGGAGGAGAGGCGGGTTCTGGAAAAGAGACGTAGGTGGCGGATGCGTTGGACAGTTGGCTATGAATTGTGTCAATTTTAGATTGAAAGTGTGATAGAAAGGATGCACATTTACTGACAGTGAAGGAGTTGGAGATGGTGTCCATGGGTTTAAGGAGTTTAGAAATGGTGGAAAAAAGAGTCTTAGGGTTGTTGCTGCTGGATTGTATGACGGAGGAGTAGTGGGAGGAGCGTGCACTGTTGAGGGCGTCTTTGTATAGCTGTTGGTGTTGTTTGTAGGCTTCTTTATGGACAGTGAGACCGGTTTTATTGGCTAGACGTTCAAGTTGGCGGCCCTTGGATTTAAGATGATGGAGATGATCAGTGTACCAGGGGGCGGAGTGGGTGAAGGAGACAGATTTGGTTTTGATGGGAGCGAGCTGATTGAGACAGGAGGAGAGAGTGTCGTTGTAGGTGTTAACCAGGTCGGAAGGAGAGACAAGCAGGATGAGGGCAGAGTCAGGGATGGTGTCGATCAAAAGGGAGGAGAAAGAGGAGGGATGGATGGATTTGAGATTCCGGAAAGTTATGGAGCGCTTCTGCTTAATGAGGGGGGTGGGGATGAGAATGTCCATGGTGATAGCCAGGTGGTCGGAGATGGTGAGGTCGGAGCTGGACAGATTGCTGATGGTGATGCCGGAGGTGCAGACCAGGTCCAGTGTGTGTCCTTTTTTGTGGGTGGGGAAATCCACATGTTGGGTGAGGTTGAAAAAGTTTAAAATGTCCAGGAGTTCTGTGGAGGATTTGGAGTTGGATGAATCAACATGTATGTTAAAATCACCAAGTAGCAGAACGGATGGAGAGATGGCGCAGAGTTGTGTGAGGAATTCAGACAGGTCAGAGGGGAAAGCAGGGTTAGGTTTGGGGGGGCGATAGATGACTGCAATAACCAGGGGTTTGGGACCAGACAGTTTAAAAGCAAGGTGTTCAAATGAGGATGGGGCCGGGATGGTTATTGCACTTGTGACGATGTTTTTCCGGAAAAAAACGGCAATTCCACCACCACGCCCTAGGTGGCGTGGTTTGTCCATATATGAGTATCCGGGGGGAGTAGACTGATTGAGTGAAAAGTATTCCTGTGGTTTTTGCCAAGTTTCGGTTAAGCAGAGAAAGTCCAGATTATTGTCAGTTATGAATTCATTGAGTAGGAGGCCCTTGCTGTTTATGGATCGGGTGTTAAACAGAGCAAATTTGAGATGAGGATGAATTTGGACAGGCTGAGGTGCTTTGGCAAGGGGGCGGAGGCAGGGAGATCGCACGTGTAGGTTGTTGTGATGATGACGTGCAGGAGTTGCAGCGCTGCGCTTGGCTGACCAGAGGGAAGGGATGGAAGCAATGGAGTGATCAGACTGGGAGTAAACAAACTTTCTGCGGGAGGCTCTGTGGATGTAACGGGGACGACGGAGGAGTCCAAGTGTTTTGATGGCTGAGATGCACGGAGGAGCGGAGAAGTTGTTGAGTTTGTGTAGTTGCGAGGTGGAGTATTGCAGAAGCATGCCAGCCGGGGAGGATGTAATGATGAGCCTGAAAGTCGTTTGTCGATAGCCACGGACTGGCTAGATGACCAGAGTTGGAGAAGTGACGACAGGATGATCCACAGCGTGGCAGGTGAGCAGCTAACGTTAGCTTCAAGCCGCTTGTTGACTGGGGGGCGGCTAGCTGATAGCTTAGCTGAAAAAGCAGCGATCTGACTGACCGCACCAGAACAGCTGAGAGGCTATCCGGGAAATACTCTCAGTAGCAGTGTGGAGCAAAAACGGGAGTATCCACGTATCCAAGTATCCCGAGAATCAAGCAGGGAGCTGGCTGACTCGTTGGTGGCTGCCGGCTAGCAAGGGGTTGCTAGCTAGCCGGCTAGTTGTCCGGGGAGTAGACGGTAGCAGTGGACAGGCGCAAACAGGTAAGCAAACCTGTAATCAGCACTGAAGCCTTTCAGTTGAAAAAAATGTTGCGATGTTGGACGGAAAAGAGTAGGATCAAAAAAAGCTTGCTGGGGAGCAGAAAGGGAACTAAACATACTAATTTAAGGCACAAAATGGAGAAGCGGCGAACAAAGCAGCGCCAGCGTCCTCTCCTCCTCCTCCTTGTAGAGTTGGGAATCAACCGATCGATCAAGAGACAGAGACAGATAGACCGATCGATCGAGAGAAAGAGAGACAGACAGACAGACAGACAGATAAACCAATCGATCTAGAGACAGACAGAGATAGATAGACCGATCGACAGACAGACAGACCTATCGAGAGAAAAACAGACAGACAGACAGACAGATCGATCGAGAGAAAGAGAGACAGACAGACACAGAGACAGATAGATAGATAAACCAATCAATCGACAGACAGACAGACGGATAGACCGATCGATTGAGAGAAAGAGAGACAGACAGATAAACCGATCGATCGAGAGAAAGAGAGACAGACAGACACAGATAGATAGATAGATAGATAGATAAACCAATCGATCGACAGACAGACAGACAGACGGATAGACAGATAGATAGACCGATCGAGAGACAGAGAGACAGACAGACAGACAGAGACAGACAGATCGATCGAGAGATAGATAGATAGATAGACCGATCGATCGAGAGAAAGAGAGACAGACAGATAGATAAACCGATCGATCGACAGACAATCAGACAGACAGACACAGAGAAATAGATAGATAGATAAACCGATCGATCGAGAGAAAGAGAGACAGACAGACAGAGATACAGACAGACAGATAAACCGATCGATCGAGAGATAGAGAGACAGACAGACAGATAGACCGATCGATGGAGAGACAGAGAGACAGACAGACAGACAGACAGACCGATAGATAAACCGATCGATCGAGAGATAGAGAGACAGACAGACAGACAGATAGAAAGATAGATAAACCGATCGATAGAGAGACAGAGACAGAGAAATAGATAGATTGATAGATAAACTGATCGAGAGAAAGAGAGACAGACAGACAGAGACAAAGAAATAGATCGATAGACCGATCGATTGAGAGAAAGAAAGACAGACAGACAGACAGACAGACAGACAGACAAACCGATCTATCGAGAGAAAGAGAGACAGACGGACAGACAGACAGACCGATCGATGGAGAGACAGAGAGACAGACAGACAGACAGACCGATAGATAAACCGATCGATCGAGAGATAGAGAGACAGACAGACAGACAGACAAACCGATCGATCGAGAGAAAGAGAGACAGACAGACAGACAGACAAAGAAATAGATCGATAGACCGATCGATTGAGAGAAAGAAAGACAGACAGAAAGACAGATAGATAGATAGATAAACCAACCGATCGAGAGACAGAGAGACAGACAGACAGACAGAGAGATAAACCGATCGATGGAGAGACAGACAGACAGATAGATAAACCGATCGATGGATAGACAGACAGACAGACAGACAGACCGATCGATCGACAGAAAGAGAGACAGACAGATAAACCGATCGACAGACAGACAGACCGATCGAGAGAAAGACCGACCCACCGAGACAGAGACAGAGAAATAGATAGATAAACCGATCGACAGACAGATAAACCGATCGATCGAGAGACAGACAGACAGACCGATCGAGAGAAAGACCGACCGACAGAGACAGAGAAATAGATAGATAAACCGATAGACAGACAGACAGACAGACAGACAGCTAGATAAACCGATCGATCAAAAGAAAGAGAGATAGACAGACAGACAGACAGACAAACCGATCGATCGAGAAAGAGAGATAGACAGACAGACAAACCGATCGATCGAGAAAGAGAGACAGACAGACAGACAGACAGACAGACAGATAGATAAAACTATCGATCGAGAGAAAGTGAGACAGACAGAGAGACAGACAGACAGACAAAACGATCGATCGAGAGACAGACAAAACGATCGATCGAGAGAAAGACAGACAGACAGACAGACAAAACGATAGACAGACAGACAAAACGATCGATCGAGAGAAAGACAGACAGACAGACAAAACGATCGATCGAGAGAATGAGAGACAGACAGACAGACAGCTAGATAAAACGATCGATCAAGAGAAAGAGAGCCAGATCGAGAAAGAGAGACAGACAGACAAACCGATCGATCAAAAGAAAGAGAGACAGACAGACAGACAGATAAACCGATCGATCGAGAAAGAGAGACAGAGAGACAGACAGACAGAAAGACAGACAGACAAACTGATCGATCGAGAGAAAGAGAGACAGACAGACAGATAAAGCGATCGATCGAGAAAGAGAGACAGAGAGACAGACAAACCGATCGATCGAGAAAGAGAGACAGACAGAGAGACAGACAGACCGACAGACAGACAGACATATAGATAAAACGATCGATCGAGAGAAAGAGAGACAGACAGACAAAACGATCGATCGAGAGACAGACAGACAGACAAAATGATTGATCGAGAGACAGACAGACAGACAAAACGATCGACAGACAGACAGACAGACAGATAAACCGATCGATCGAGAGAAAGAGAGACAGACAGACAGATAAACCGATCGATCAAAAGAAAGAGAGATAGACAGACAGATAAACCGATCGATCGAAAGACAGACAGACAGACAAACCGATCGATCGAGAAAGAGAGACAGACAGACAGACAGACCGATCGATCGAGAAAGAGAGACAGACAGACAGATCGAGAGACAGACAGACAGACAGACAGACAGACAAAACGATCGATCGACAGACAAAACGATCGACAGACAGACAGACAAAACGATCGATCGAGAGAATGAGAGACAGACAGACAGACAGCTAGATAAAACGATCGATCAAGAGAAAGAGAGCCAGACAGAGACAGACAGATCGAGAAAGAGAGACAGACAGACAGTCAGATAAACCGATCGATCAAAAGAAAGAGAGACAGACAGATAAACCGATCGATCGAAAGAAAGAGAGATAGACAGACAGACCGATCGATCGAGAGAGACAGACAGACAGAGAGACAGACAGACAGACAGACAGACAAACCAATCGATCGAGAAAGAGAGACAGACAGACAGATAAACCGATCGATCAAAAGAAAGAGAGATAGACAGACAGACCGATCGATCGAGAGAGACAGACAGACAGAGAGACAGACAGACAGACAGACAGACAGATAGATAGATAGATAGATAAACCGATCGATCGAGAGACAGACAGACAGACAGATAAACGATCGATCGAGAGAAAGAGAGACAGACAGAGAGACAGACAGACAGACAAAATGATTGATCGAGAGACAGACAGACAGACAAAACGATCGACAGACAGACAGATAAACCGATCGATCAAAGAAAGAGAGATAGACAGACAGACAAAATGATGATCGAGAGACAGACAGACAGACAAACGATCGACAGACAGACAGATAAACCGATCGATCGAGAGAAGAGAGACAGATAACCGATCGATCAAAGAAAGAGAGATAGACAGACAGACAGATAAACCGATCGATCGAGAAAGAGAGACAGAGAGACAGACAGACAGATAGATAGACAGATAGATAAACCGATCGATCGAGAGACAGACAGACAGACCGATCGAGAGACAGACAGACAGACAGATAAACGATCGATCGAGAGAAAGAGAGACAGACAAACGATCGATCGAGAGAAAGAGAGACAGACAGATAACCGATCGATCGAGAAGAGAGACAGACAGACAGACAGACGATCAGATAGATAGACAGACAGATAGACAGACAGACAGACAGACAGACAGACTAGATAAACGATCGATCGAGAGAAGAGAGACAGACAGACAGACAAAACGATCGATCGAGAGACAGACAGACAGACAAAATGATGATCGAGAGACAGACAGACAGACAAACGATCGACAGACAGACAGACAGACAGATAAACCGATCGATCGAGAGAAAGAGAGACAGACAGACAGATAAACCGATCGATCAAAAGAAAGAGAGATAGACAGACAGATAAACCGATCGATCGAAAGACAGACAGACAGACAGACAGATAAACGATCGATCGAGAAAGAGAGACAGACAGACAGACGATCGATCGAGAAAGAGAGACAGACAGACAGATCGAGAGACAGACAGACAAAACGATCGATCGACAGACAGACAAAACGATCGAGACAGACAGACAGACAGATAAACGATCGATCGAGAGAAGAGAGACAGACAGACAGACAGACTAGATAAACCGATCGATCAAAGAAAGAGAGACAGACAGACAGATAGACAGATCGATCGAGAAGACAGACAGATAAACCGATCGATCGAGAAAGAGAGACAGACAGACAGACAAACCGATCGATCGAGAAAGAGAGACAGACAGACAGATAAACCGATCGATCAGAAGAAAGAGAGATAGACAGACAGACCGATCGATCGAGAGAGACAGACAGACAGACAGACAGAGAGACAGACAGACAGACAGACAGACATAGATAGATAGATAGATAAACCGATCGATCGAGAGACAGACAGACAGATAGATAAATGATCGATCGAGAGAAGAGAGACAGACAGAGAGACAGACAGACAGACAAAATGATGATCGAGAGACAGACAGACAGACAAAACGATCGACAGACAGACAGATAAACCGATCGATCAAAGAAAGAGAGATAGACAGACAGACAAAATGATTGATCGAGAGACAGACAGACAGACAAAACGATCGACAGACAGACAGATAAACCGATCGATCGAGAGAAAGAGAGACAGATAAACCGATCGATCGAGAGAAGACAGACAGACAGATAGACAGACAGACGACGATCAGAAAGACAGATAGATAGAAGATAGATCAGAGAGATAGATAGACAGATAGAAGATAGATAGATAAACCGATCGATCGAGAGACAGACAGACAGACAGACAGACCGATCGAGAGAAAGACAGACAGACAGACAGATAGATAAACGATCGATCGAGAGAAAGAGAGACAGACAGACAGACAGACAGACAGATAAACCGATCGATCAAGAGACAGAGACAGATAGATAGATAGACCGATCGATCGAGAGAAGAGAGACAGACAGATAAACGATCGATCAGAAGAAAGAGAGATAGACAGACAGACAGACAGATAAACCGATCGATCGAAGACAGACAGATAGATAGATAGATAGATAAAACGATCGATCGAGAGACAGACAGACAGACAGACAGACAAGAACGATCGACAGACAGACAGATAAACCGATCGATCGAGAGAGACAGAGAGACAGACAGATAAACCGATCGATCAGAAAGAAAGAGAGATAGACAGACAGACAGATAAACCGATCGATCGAAGAAGATAGACAGATAAACCGATCGATCGAGAAAGAGAGACAGAGAGACAGACAGATACCGATCGATCGAGAAAGAGAGACAGACAGACAGACAGACAGACAGACAGACAGACAGACAGACAGACAGACAGACAGACAGACAGACAGACAGACAGATAGATAAACCGATCGATCGAGAGACAGACAGACAGACAGACAGACAGACAGACAGACAGACAGACAGACAGACAGATAAACCGATCGATCAAGAGACAGAGACAGATAGATAGATAGATAGATAAACCAATCGATCGACAGACAGACAGACGGATAGACGATCGAGAGACAGAGAGACAGACAGACAGATAAACCGATCGATCGAGAGATAGAGAGACAGACAGACATATCGATGGAGAGACAGAGAGACAGACAGACAGACAGACAGATAGAAAGATAGATAAACCGATCGAGAGATAGACAGACAGACAGAGACAGAGAAATAGATAGATAGATAGATAAACCGATCGAGAGAAAGAGAGACAGACAGACAGACAAAGAAATAGATCGATGACCGATCGATGAGAGAAGAAAGACAGACAGACAGAAGAAGACAGACAGACAAGACCAGATCGATCGAGAGAAAGAGAGACAGACAGACAGACAGATAGATCGATAGACGATCGAGAGAGAAGACAGACAGACAGACAGACAGACAACCGATCGATCGAGAGAAGAGAGACAGACAGAACGATAGATAGATAAACCGATGCTCGAGAGAAAGAGAGACAGACACAGAGACAGATAAACCAACCGATCCAGACAGACAGACAGACAGACAAACGATGACCGAGAGAAAGAGAGACAGACAGAAAGACAGACAGAAAGACAGATAGATAAACCGATCGATCGAGAGACAGACAGACAGACAGATAGATAGATAAACCGATCGATGGAGAGACAGACAGACAGACAGACCGATCGACAGAAAGAGAGACAGACAGACAGACAGAGACAGACAGATAGATAGATAGATAAACCGATCGATCGAGAGATAGATAGATAGATAAACCGATCGATCGACAGACAGACAGATAAACCGATCGATCGAGAGACAGACAGACAGACCGATCGAGAGAAAGACCGACCCACCGAGACAGAGACAGAGAAATAGATAGATAAACCGATCGACAGACAGACAGACAGACCGATCGAGAGAAAGACCGACCGACAGAGACAGAGAAATAGATAGATAACCGATAGACAGATAAACCGATCGATCGAGAGACAGACAGGCAGACAGACAGACAGACAGACAAACCGATCGATCGAGAGAATGAGAGACAGACAGACAGCTAGATAAACCGATCGATCAAAAGAAAGAGAGATAGACAGACAGACAGACAAACCGATCGATCGAGAAAGAGAGATAGACAGACAGACAAACCGATCGATCGAGAAAGAGAGACAGACAGACAGACAGACAGACAGACAGATAGATAAAACGATCGATCGAGAGAAAGTGAGACAGACAGAGAGACAGACAGACAGACAAAACGATCGATCGAGAGACAGACAGACAGACAAACGATCGATCGAGAGAAAGACAGACAGACAGACAAAACGATAGACAGACAGACAAAACGATCGATCGAGAGAAATACAGACAGACAGACAAAATGATCGATCGACAGACAGACAAACGATCGACAGACAGACAGACAGACAGACAAACGATAGACAGACAAAACGATCGATCAAGAGAAAGAGAGCCAGATCGAGAAAGAGAGACAGACAGACAAACCGATCGATCAAAAGAAAGAGACAGACAGACAGACAGACAGACAGAAAGACAGACAGACAAACTGATCGATCGAGAGAAAGAGAGACAGACAGACAGATAAACCGATCGATCGAGAAAGAGAGACAGAGAGACAGACAAACCGATCGATCGAGAAAGAGAGACAGACAGAGAGACAGACAGACAGACAGACAGACATATAGATAAAACGATCGATCGAGAGAAAGAGAGACAGACAGACAGACAAAACGATCGATCGAGAGACAGACAGACAAAATGATTGATCGAGAGACAGACAGACAGACAAAACGATCGACAGACAGACAGACAGACAGATAAACCGATCGATCAGAAGAAAGAGAGATAGACAGACAGATAAACCGATCGATCGAAAGACAGACAAACAGACAGACAGATAAACCGATCGATCGAGAAAGAGAGACAGACAGACAGACAGACGATCGATCGAGAAAGAGAGACAGACAGACAGACAGACAGACAGACAGACAGACAGACAGACAGACAAACGATCGATCGACAGACAGACAGAACGATCGACAGACAGACAGACAAAACGATCGATCGAGAGAAGAGAGACAGACAGACAGACAGCTAGATAAAACGATCGATCAGAGAAAGAGAGCCAGACAGACAGACAGACAGATCGAGAAAGAGAGACAGACAGACAGTCAGATAAACGATCGATCAGAAGAAAGAGAGACAGACAGACAGAGAGATAGAAGATAGATCGAAAGACAGACAGACAGAAACGATAGATCGAGAAGAGAGACAGACAGACAGACAAACCAATCGATCGAGAAAGAGAGACAGACAGATAAACGATCGATCAAGATAGATAGATAGATAGACAGACAGACAGACAGATAGACAGAGAGACAGACAGACATATAGATAGATAGATAGATAGATAAACCGATCGATCGAGAGACAGACAGACAGATAGATAGAACGATCGATCGAGAGAAAGAGAGACAGACAGACAGACAGACAGACAGACAAAATGATAGATCGAGAGACAGACAGACAGACAGAAGACAGACGACAGACAGAGAGATAGATAGATAGATAGATAGAAGATGATAGAGAGACAGATAGACAGATAGATCAGATAGATAGATAGACAGATCGATCGAGAGAAAGAGAGACAGACAGACAGATAGACAGACAGACAGATAGATAGATAGATAGATAGATAGACCAATCGATCGAGAGACAGAGAGACAGACAGACAGACAGACAGACAGATAGATAGATAGATAGATAAACCGATCGATCGAGAGACAGACAGACAGACAGACAGACAGAGAAAGACAGAGACAGATAGATAGATAAACCGATCGATCAGAGAGACAGACAGATAGATAGATAGACAGATCGAGAGATAGAGAGATAGATAGATAGATAGATAGATAGAGATAGATAGATAGATAGATAGACAGATAGATAGATAGATAGATAGATAGATCAGACAGATAGATAGATAGATAGATAGATAGATAGACAGATAGATAGATAGATAGATAGATAGATAGACAGACAGATAGATAGATAGATAGATAGATAGATAGAAGATAGATAGATAGATAGATAGATAGATAAA
>CM051023.1:1215552-1270552 GCA_027704905.1 Muraenolepis orangiensis | reverse complement strand
TCGTCGTCGCCGGCGATCAGGCCCATCACTGTCGTGTCGTCAGCAAACTTGACGATGACGTTGGAGCTGTGCATAGCCATGCAGTCGTGGGTGTAGAGGGAGTAGAGGAGAGGGCTCAGCACGCATCCCTGGGGGGCTCCCGTGTTGAGGGTCAGTGGCTCTGATGTGGTGCTGCCCATCCTCACCACCTGGCGGCGGTCCGACAGGAGGTTCAGTATCCAGCTGCACATGGATGGGGGTACGCCTAGACCTCTCAGCTTGGTGTCGAGCTTGGCAGGAACTATTGTGTTGAATGCTGAGCTGTAGTCCACAAACAGCATTCGCACATAACAGTTCTTCCCATCCAAGTGGGAAAGGGCAGTGTGGAGGGCCATGGCAATTGCGTCGTCCGTGGATCTATTTTGACGATATGCAAATTGCCATGGGTCCAGCGTGGTAGGTAACACGGAGCAAATAAAGTCCTTGACCAACCTCTCGAAGCATTTGCTAACGATCGAGGTGAGGGCCACAGGTCTGTAGTCATTCAGGCATGTTACCTTGGTTTGTTTAGGGACAGGCACGATGGTGGATATCTTGAAGACCGCGGGGACAACAGCCTGGGACAGGGAGAGGTTGAAGATGTCTGCAAAGACTCCTGCCAACTGGTCTGCGCATGCTCTGAGGACACGGCCCGGGATGTCGTCGTGGCCTGCCGCCTTACGGATGTTCAGCCGCTTAAAGGTGCGGCGCACATCCGCCTCCGAGATGCGCAGCTGGCTGGTCTCCCCAGTCGGTGCTGGCTTCGGCGGGCTGCCGTTTACGTCGAACCGAGCAAAAAATGTATTTAGCTCTCCTGGGAGGGAGGTAGAGGATTCAGATTCAGATTCAGAAAACTTTATTAATCCCGAGGGAAATTAAGGTGCAACAGTTGACACAGGGGGAATAAATGCACACACAAGAATACTAAAACCTAAGCTAAAAAACAAAACAACAACTAACTAAAATAAAAACTATTATAAACAAAAATAGTTAAAATAATTCTAAATGAAGTCTAAATGTATTGATAAGTGAAGATAATTACAGTATTATAACAGTAGTACGTAGGTATATACAATACACAACAATACGTATAGTGCAAATAGGCAGTAATAATATATTAATAAATAATTCGACTGAAAAGTGACATGTGAAAAAGTGAAAAAGTGAAAAGTGAATTCGGAATTGAAATAGAATTTGCAGTGCAAAGTACAATGAGATGATTACAGTGCGTTGACCAAAAATAAAATAAAAATAAAAATAAGTACGTTGGCCTCAGGTCACTGAGTCACCACTGTCCCTCTCACGACCCGAGGTAGAGGAATTATAGAGTCTAATAGCCACAGGAAGAAAGGACTTCCTATGGCGTTCTGTGGTGCACCTGGGTGGAATGAGTCTGTTGCTAAAGGTGCTTCTATATGAGGTCAGCACCTGATGGAGAGGGTGAGAGTTGTTGTCAAGGATACTACGCAGCTTGCGCAGCATCCTTCTCTCAGACACCACCAACAAGGAGTCCAGCTGGACCCCCAGGACAGCGCCAGCCTTCCTGACAATCCTGCTGATCTTGTTGGCGTCTGCTGATCTCAACCTGCTACCCCAGCACACGACTCCGGAGAAGATGGCACTGGCTACCACCGACTGGTAGAACACATTCAGCATCTTGTTGCAAACGTTGAAGGACCGGAGCCTCCGCAGGAAGTAAAGACGGCTCTGGCCCTTCTTGTAGACCGCCTCAGAGTTCTTGGCCCAGACCAGTTTGTTGTCCAGATGAACTCCCAGGTATTTATATTCCTGGACAGCTTCAGCGGACACACCCTTGATGGAAATGGGTGTGGGTGTGGATTTCCTCCTGCGGAAGTCCACCACCATCTCCTTTGTCTTGTCAGTGTTGAGCTGCATATGGTTCAGCTCACACCACTCAACGAAGGAGTCCACGACGCCCCTGTACTCCTCATCGTTTCCCTCGCTGACACAACCAACAACTGCAGAGTCGTCCGAGAACTTCTGCAGATGGCAGGACTCTGAGTTGTATTGGAAGTCTGAGGTGTACAGGGTGAACAGGAATGGGGAAAGAACAGTTCCCTGTGGAGCACCAGTGCTGCTGACCACAGTGTCAGACACACAGTCCTGCAGTCTGACAAACTGTGGACGACCCGTCAAATAGTCAGTAATCCAGGACACCAGGGAAGAGTCCACCTTCATCGCCGTCAGCTTACTTCCCAGCAGGGCAGGCCGGATGGTGTTGAACGCACTGGAGAAGTCGAAAAACATGATTCTCACAGTGCTCCCGGGTCTGTCCAAGTGGGCGTAGGCACGATGGAGCAGGAAGATGATGGCGTCCTCCACTCCCAGTTTCGGCTGGTAGGCAAACTGAAGAGGGTCCAGTGATGATCTGACCAGGGGCCGAAGAAGCGTCAGGACCAGCCTCTCAAAGGATTTCGCCACGTGGGACGTCAGCGCCACCGGTCTGTAGTCGTTTGAGGTGCTGGGACGTGCCTTCTTCGGAACCGGCACCAGGCAGGATGTCTTCCACAGCACAGGGACCCTCTCCAGTCTCATGCTCAGGTTGAAGATGTACTGCAGGACTCCACTCAGCTGGGCAGCACATGTTTTGAGGACCCTCGGGCTGACGCCGTCAGGACCTGCAGCCTTGTCTGGATGGAGCCTGCACAGCACTTTCCTCACCTGCTCAGCTGTGAAGGTATGTGAGCCGTGTGTGGGGGCTCACATACCTTACCATACCATAGGAGTTCTCTACACAACTGGTTCTCCCTCCCTGAAGTTCGTTATATTCTGCAGCCCCTGCCACATACCCCTCGCATCGTGTTTCTTGAATTTATCTTCCACTCTGTCCTTATACTCCCGCTTGGCAGTGACGATGGTCTTACGGAGGTCGTAACGGGCTCTCGTATATTCCTCCGTATTCCCGGAACCAAAGGCGGCGTTACGCGCATGTAGGGCAGCGCGAACATCGCCGTTAATCCACGGTTTCTGGTTGGGATATATCCGAACCGACTTGGTCGGAACAACGTCATCTATGCACTTCTTGATGAACCCGGTGACCGACGACGCGTACTCGTTGATGTTATTGTCCGAGGCAACGCGGAACATGTGCCAGTCAGCGTGATCAAAACAATCCTGCAGCGTAGAATCTGATTGGTCCGACCAGCATTGGACCTCCCTCACAGCGATCGGTTGCTGCTTCAGTCTCTGCCTATAGGCGGGGAGCAGCTGGATAGAGCGGTGATCTGATTTGCCGAACGGTGGGCGGAGGAGGGCCTTGTAGCCATCACGGAAGGGAGTGTAGCAGTGGTCGAGGATCCGCTCGCCCCGTGTGTTGCTCTTTATGTGTTGGTAGAACTTCGGGAGAACCTTCTTCAGGTTCGCCTTGTTGAAGTCCCCCGCTACGATGAGAGCAGCCTCGGGGTGGGCCGACTCCTGTTCGCTGATAGCCCCGTACAGTTCCTTCAGCGCTGTGTCCGTGTTGGCTTGTGGGGGAATGTAAACAGCGGTCACGGTTACCGCTGTAAACTCCCGAGGTAGCCAGTATGGACGGCACATAAGCATCAGGTACTCCAGGTCCGGGGAACAGAAAGACTTGAGGGGATGTACATGACTTTGGTTGCACCAAGATCTGTTTATCATGAGACATACCCCCCCTCCGCGATCTTTACCGGAGAGAGCCTTTGTTCTGTCCGCCCGGTGTACGGAAAATCCCGTCGGCTCGATAGCTGCGTCGGTAACCCCCTCCGACATCCATGTCTCCGTAAGGCAGATAATGCAATTGTCCCTAGTTTCCCGGTGGAATTGAATACGAGCCTGTAGTTCGCTTAACTTATTGTCCAGAGACTGTACATTAGCCAGTAGAATGGTGGGTAGTGGGGGGCGATCGGATCGACATCTCAGCCTGACTAGCACGCCGGCTCGCTTCCCTCGCTTCCTCCGGCGACGCTTGCGCGTAATCGTGCCCAAAATGGACGGAGATAATCCAGCTGTGACTTTGGGCGGGACGTCCGAGTCGAAAGAGTGAAAAAACTCCGGTAGGCGGCGAGCGACTGTCGATCTGATCTCCCAAAGTGTGCAAAAGTTATAAGTGAACTTGCTGCTAACATCCTGAACTAAAAAAGTTGCAATAAAAAGAATAAATAACAAAAAACTGCGTCGTCGTGCGGGAGCTCGCGACACGGTAGCCATCTCGTACGGCGCCATACTCCTTCAGACAGTCTGTCTGTATCGATCTGTCTGTGTCTGTCTGTCTGTCTGTCTGTCTGTCTGTCTGTCTGTCTGTATCGGTCGGTCGGTCGGTCGGTCGGTCTGTCTGTCTTTTGATCCATCGGTTTATCTGTCTGTCTGTCTGTCTGTCTGTCTGTCTGTCTGTCTGTCTTTTGATCCATCGGTTTATCTGTCTGTCTGTCTGTCTGTCTGTCTTTTGATCCATCGGTTTATCTGTCTGTCTGTCTGTCTGTCTTTTGATCAATCGGTTTATCTGTCTGTCTGTCTGTCTGTCTGTCTGTCTTTTGATCCATCGGTTTATCTGTCTGTCTGTCTGTCTGTCTTTATTTTGATCCATCGGTTTGTCTGTCTGTCTGTCTGTCGATCCGTCTGTCTGTCTGTCTGTCGATCCGTCTGTCTGTCTGTCGATCCGTCTTTTGATCCATCGGTTTATCTGTCTGTCTGTCTTTCTTTTGATCCATCGGTTTGTCTGTCTGTCTGTCTCTCTGTCTCTCTTTCTCGATCGATCGTTTTGTCTGTCTGTCTGTCTGTCTCTCGATCAATCATTTTGTCTGTCTGTCTCTCGATCGATCGTTTTGTCTGTCTGTCTGTCTCTCTGTCTGTCTCTCTTTCTCTCGATCGATCGTTTTGTCTGTCTGTCTGTCTGTCTGTCTGTCTGTCTGTCTGTCTCTCTTTCTTTTGATCGATCGGTTTATCTGTCTGTCTCTCTTTCTCTCGATCGATAGGTTTATCTGTCTGTCTTTCTGTCTGTCTGTCTGTCTCTCTTTCTCGATCGATCGGTTTGTCTGTCTGTCTGTCTCTCTGTCTCTCTTTCTCGATCGATCGGTTTATCTGTCTGTCTGTCTCTCTTTCTTTTGATCGATCGGTTTATCTGACTGTCTGTCTGTCTGTCTCTCTTTCTCGATCTGTCTGTCTGGCTCTCTTTCTCTTGATCGATCGTTTTATCTAGCTGTCTGTCTCTCATTCTCTCGATCGATCGGTTTGTCTGTCTGTTTTTCTGTCTGTCTATCTGTCTGTCTGTCTCTCGATCGATCGGTTTATCTGTCTGTCTGTCTGTCTGTCGATCGGTTTATCTATCTATTTCTCTGTCTCTGTCTCGGTGGGTCTGTCTGTCTCTCGATCGATCGGTTTATCTGTCTGTCTGTCTGTCTGTCTGTCGATCGATCGGTTTATCTATCTGTCTCTGTCTGTCTGTCTGTCTGTCTCTCTTTCTCTCGATCGGTTTATCTATCTATCTATCTATCTATCTCTCGATCGATCGGTTTATCTATCTATCGGTCTGTCTGTCTGTCTGTCGGTCGGTCTCTCTTTCTCTCAATCGATCGGTTTATCTATCTATCTATCTATCTATCTATCTATCTCTCGATCGATCGGTTTATCTATCTATCTGTCTCTGTCTGTCTGTCTGTCGATCGATTGGTTTATCTATCTATCTATCTATCTGTCTCTGTGTCTGTCTGTCTCTCTTTCCGTCGATCGATCTGTCTGTCTGTCTGTCTGTCTGTCTGTCTCTCCATCGATCGGTCTATCTATCTATCTGTCTGTCTGTCTGTCTGTCTCTCTGTCTGTCTGTCTGTCTGTCTCTCGATCTATCTATCTGTCTGTCTGTCTTTCTGTCTGTCTGTCTTTCTCTCGATCAATCGGTTTGTCTGTCTGTCTGTCTGTCTGGATCGGTTGGTTTATCTATCTATCTATCTGTCTCTGTGTCTGTCTGTCTCTCTTTCTCTCGAGCGATCGGTTTGTCTGTCTGTCTGTCTCTCTTTCTCTCGATCGATCGGTTTGTCTGTCTGTCTGTCTGTCTGTCTGTCTGTCTTTCTTTCTCTCAATCGATCGGTCTATCGATCAATTTCTTTATCTGTCTGTCTGTCTCTCTTTCTCTCGATCTGTTTATCTATCTGTCTGTCTGTCTGTCTCTCTTTCTCTCGATCGATCGGTTTATCTATCTTTCTGTCTGTCTGTCGATCGATTTATCTGTCGATCGATTTATCTGTCTGTCTGTCTGTCGATCGATTTATCTGTCGATCGATTTATCTGTCTGTCTGTCGATCGATTTATCTGTCTGTCTGTCGATTTATCTGTCGATCGATTTATCTGTCTGTCTGTGTCTGTCAGTCTGTCTGTCAATCGATTTGTCTGTGTCTATCGATTTATCTGTCTGTCGATCGATTTGTCTGTCTGTCTATCGATTTATCTGTCTGTCGATCGATTTATCTGTCTGTCGATCGATTTATCTGTCTGTCGATCGATAGATAGATAAATAGATAGATAGATAAACCGATCGATCGAGAGAAAGAGAGACAGACAGACAGACAGACATACAGATAGATAGATAGATAGATAGATAGATAGATAGATAGATAGATAGATAGATAGATAGATAGATAGATAGATAGATAGATAGATAGATAGATAGATAGATAGATAGATAGATAGATAGATAGATAGATAGATAGATAGATAGATAGATAGATAGATAGATAGACCAATCGATCGAGCGAAAGAGAGACAGACAGACAGACAGACAGACAGATATATAGATAGATAGATAGATAGATAGATAGACCAATCGATCGAGAGACAGAGAGACAGACAGACCGACCGACAGACAGACAGAGACAGAGAAAGATAGATAGATAGATAGATAAACCGATCGATCGAGAGACAGACAGACAGACAGAGACAGAGACAGAGAAAGATAGATAGATAGATAGATAGATAGATAGATAGATAGATAGATAGATAGATAGAGATAGATAGATAGATAGATAGATAGATAGATAGATAGATAGATAGATAGATAGATAGATAGATAGATAGATAGATAGACCAATCGATCGAGAGAAAGAGAGACAGACAGACAGACAGACAGACAGATATATAGATAGATAGATAGATAGATAGATAGACCAATCGATCGAGAGACAGACAGACAGACAGACAGACAGACAAACAGACAGACAGACAGACAGAGACAGAGAAAGATAGATAGATAGATAAACCGATCGATCGAGAGTCAAGTCAAGTCAAGTCAAGTTTATTGTCACTTCACAGTTTACAGTTTAGTATAAAGCAGTGATGTGAAATTCTTGTGTGCAATACCCGACGACAGACAGCAGTTATAGAATAAGATAAAATAAAAATAGATAAAAATAGATAAAAATAGAATAAAAAATAGAATAAAGAATATAATATAAAATAAAAATAAAAAATGCAATTTATAAAATGCAAAAATCAGCACAGAAAAGAGCAATATATATATATAAATCAATGTAATAAAATATACATTGTTATATGTTATACGCCCTTGTTCAGCAGCCTGATGGCCTGACTGTGGAAGCTATCTCTAAGCCTATTTGTACGACACTTGATACTGCGGTATCGCCTGCCTGACGGTAATAGTGAGTAAAGTTCGTGGCTGGGGTGGGCAATGTCTTTTATAATTCTTTTGGCCTTGGCCACGCACCGCTGGTTGTAAATGTCCAGGAGGGAGGGGAGCTCACCTCCAACGATATACTGGGCCGTCCGCACCACCCTTTGAAGCGCTCTGCGCTCGAGTGCCGTGCAGTTCCCGTACCAGGCGGTGATACACCCTGTCAGAACACTCTCGATGGTGCCGTTGTAGAATGTTCTCAGGATGCGGGGGCCCATGCTGAATTTCTTCAGACGCCTGAGAAAATACAGGCGTTGTTGGGCCTTTTTCACCACGTGTGTGGTGTGCGTGGACCATGTGAGGTCCTCGGAGATGTGCACGCCGAGGAACTTGAAGCTGCTGACCCTCTCTACTGCAACGCCGTCGATGGAGATAGGGCTGTGCTCTCCCCTCTGCCTCCTGAAGTCCACGATCAGCTCCTTGGTCTTCTTGACGTTGAGGGCGAGGCTGTTCTCCTGGCACCACTGCTCCAGCGATCCGACCTCCTCCCTGTAGGCTGTCTCGTCGTCGCCGGCGATCAGGCCCATCACTGTCGTGTCGTCAGCAAACTTGACGATGACGTTGGAGCTGTGCATAGCCATGCAGTCGTGGGTGTAGAGGGAGTAGAGGAGAGGGCTCAGCACGCATCCCTGGGGGGCTCCCGTGTTGAGGGTCAGTGGCTCTGATGTGGTGCTGCCCATCCTCACCACCTGGCGGCGGTCCGACAGGAGGTTCAGTATCCAGCTGCACATGGATGGGGGTACGCCTAGACCTCTCAGCTTGGTGTCGAGCTTGGCAGGAACTATTGTGTTGAATGCTGAGCTGTAGTCCACAAACAGCATTCGCACATAACAGTTCTTCCCCTCCAAGTGGGAAAGGGCAGTGTGGAGGGCCATGGCAATTGCGTCGTCCGTGGATCTATTTTGACGATATGCAAATTGCCATGGGTCCAGCGTGGTAGGTAACACGGAGCAAATAAAGTCCTTGACCAACCTCTCGAAGCATTTGCTAACGATCGAGGTGAGGGCCACAGGTCTGTAGTCATTCAGGCATGTTACCTTGGTTTGTTTAGGGACAGGCACGATGGTGGATATCTTGAAGACCGCGGGGACAACAGCCTGGGACAGGGAGAGGTTGAAGATGTCTGCAAAGACTCCTGCCAACTGGTCTGCGCATGCTCTGAGGACGCGGCCCGGGATGTCGTCGGGGCCTGCCGCCTTTCGGATGTTCAGCCGCTTAAAGGTGCGGCGCACATCCGCCTCCGAGATGCGCAGCTGGCTGGTCTCCCCAGTCGGTGCTGGCTTCGGCGGGCTGCCGTTTACGTCGAACCGAGCAAAAAATGTATTTAGCTCTCCTGGGAGGGAGGTAGAGGAGTTCTCTACACAACTGGTTCTCCCTCTGAAGTTCGTTATATTCTGCAGCCCCTGCCACATACCCCTCGCATCGTGTTTCTTGAATTTATCTTCCACTCTGTCCTTATACTCCCGCTTGGCAGTGACGATGGTCTTACGGAGGTCGTAACGGGCTCTCGTATATTCCTCCGTATTCCCGGAACCAAAGGCGGCGTTACGCGCATGTAGGGCAGCGCGAACATCGCCGTTAATCCACGGTTTCTGGTTGGGATATATCCGAACCGACTTGGTCGGAACAACGTCATCTATGCACTTCTTGATGAACCCGGTGACCGACGACGCGTACTCGTTGATGTTATTGTCCGAGGCAACGCGGAACATGTGCCAGTCAGCGTGATCAAAACAATCCTGCAGCGTAGAATCTGATTGGTCCGACCAGCATTGGACCTCCCTCACAGCGATCGGTTGCTGCTTCAGTCTCTGCCTATAGGCGGGGAGCAGCTGGATAGAGCGGTGATCTGATTTGCCGAACGGTGGGCGGAGGAGGGCCTTGTAGCCATCACGGAAG
Organism: Muraenolepis orangiensis; assembly: GCA_027704905.1. Taxonomy (NCBI): domain Eukaryota; kingdom Metazoa; phylum Chordata; class Actinopteri; order Gadiformes; family Muraenolepididae; genus Muraenolepis; species Muraenolepis orangiensis. The sequence continues at coordinate 1,260,975 of CM051023.1, read as the reverse complement.
GGAGTGTAGCAGTGGTCGAGGATCCGCTCGCCCCGTGTGTTGCTCTTTATGTGTTGGTAGAACTTCGGGAGAACCTTCTTCAGGTTCGCCTTGTTGAAGTCCCCCGCTACGATGAGAGCAGCCTCGGGGTGGGCCGACTCCTGTTCGCTGATAGCCCCGTACAGTTCCTTCAGCGCTGTGTCCGTGTTGGCTTGTGGGGGAATGTAAACAGCGGTCACGGTTACCGCTGTAAACTCCCGAGGTAGCCAGTATGGACGGCACATAAGCATCAGGTACTCCAGGTCCGGGGAACAGAAAGACTTGAGGGGATGTACATGACTTTGGTTGCACCAAGATCTGTTTATCATGAGACATACCCCCCCTCCGCGATCTTTACCGGAGAGAGCCTTTGTTCTGTCCGCCCGGTGTACGGAAAATCCCGTCGGCTCGATAGCTGCGTCGGTAACCCCCTCCGACATCCATGTCTCCGTAAGGCAGATAATGCAATTGTCCCTAGTTTCCCGGTGGAATTGAATACGAGCCTGTAGTTCGCTTAACTTATTGTCCAGAGACTGTACATTAGCCAGTAGAATGGTGGGTAGTGGGGGGCGATCGGATCGACATCTCAGCCTGACTAGCACGCCGGCTCGCTTCCCTCGCTTCCTCCGGCGACGCTTGCGCGTAATCGTGCCCAAAATGGACGGAGATAATCCAGCTGTGACTTTGGGCGGGACGTCCGAGTCGAAAGAGTGAAAAAACTCCGGTAGGCGGCGAGCGACTGTCGATCTGATCTCCCAAAGTGTGCAAAAGTTATAAGTGAACTTGCTGCTAACATCCTGAACTAAAAAAGTTGCAATAAAAAGAATAAATAACAAAAAACTGCGTCGTCGTGCGGGAGCTCGCGACACGGCAGCCATCTCGTACGGCGCCATACTCCTTCAGACAGTCTGTCTGTATCGATCTGTCTGTGTCTGTCTGTCTGTCTGTCTGTCTGTCTGTCTGTATCGGTCGGTCGGTCGGTCGGTCGGTCTGTCTGTCTTTTGATCCATCGGTTTATCTGTCTGTCTGTCTGTCTGTCTGTCTGTCTGTCTGTCTTTTGATCCATCGGTTTATCTGTCTGTCTGTCTGTCTGTCTGTCTTTTGATCCATCGGTTTATCTGTCTGTCTGTCTGTCTGTCTTTTGATCAATCGGTTTATCTGTCTGTCTGTCTGTCTGTCTGTCTGTCTTTTGATCCATCGGTTTATCTGTCTGTCTGTCTGTCTGTCTTTATTTTGATCCATCGGTTTGTCTGTCTGTCTGTCTGTCGATCCGTCTGTCTGTCTGTCTGTCGATCCGTCTGTCTGTCTGTCGATCCGTCTTTTGATCCATCGGTTTGTCTGTCTGTCTGTCTCTCTGTCTCTCTTTCTCGATCGATCGTTTTGTCTGTCTGTCTGTCTGTCTCTCGATCAATCATTTTGTCTGTCTGTCTCTCGATCGATCGTTTTGTCTGTCTGTCTGTCTCTCTGTCTGTCTCTCTTTCTCTCGATCGATCGTTTTGTCTGTCTGTCTGTCTGTCTGTCTGTCTGTCTGTCTGTCTCTCTTTCTTTTGATCGATCGGTTTATCTGTCTGTCTCTCTTTCTCTCGATCGATAGGTTTATCTGTCTGTCTTTCTGTCTGTCTGTCTGTCTCTCTTTCTCGATCGATCGGTTTGTCTGTCTGTCTGTCTCTCTGTCTCTCTTTCTCGATCGATCGGTTTATCTGTCTGTCTGTCTCTCTTTCTTTTGATCGATCGGTTTATCTGACTGTCTGTCTGTCTGTCTCTCTTTCTCGATCTGTCTGTCTGGCTCTCTTTCTCTTGATCGATCGTTTTATCTAGCTGTCTGTCTCTCATTCTCTCGATCGATCGGTTTGTCTGTCTGTTTTTCTGTCTGTCTATCTGTCTGTCTGTCTCTCGATCGATCGGTTTATCTGTCTGTCTGTCTGTCTGTCTGTCGATCGGTTTATCTATCTATTTCTCTGTCTCTGTCTCGGTGGGTCTGTCTGTCTCTCGATCGATCGGTTTATCTGTCTGTCTGTCTGTCTGTCTGTCGATCGATCGGTTTATCTATCTGTCTCTGTCTGTCTGTCTGTCTGTCTCTCTTTCTCTCGATCGGTTTATCTATCTATCTATCTATCTATCTCTCGATCGATCGGTTTATCTATCTATCGGTCTGTCTGTCTGTCTGTCGGTCGGTCTCTCTTTCTCTCAATCGATCGGTTTATCTATCTATCTATCTATCTATCTATCTCTCGATCGATCGGTTTATCTATCTATCTGTCTCTGTCTGTCTGTCTGTCGATCGATTGGTTTATCTATCTATCTATCTATCTGTCTCTGTGTCTGTCTGTCTCTCTTTCCGTCGATCGATCTGTCTGTCTGTCTGTCTGTCTGTCTGTCTGTCTCTCCATCGATCGGTCTATCTATCTATCTGTCTGTCTGTCTGTCTGTCTCTCTGTCTGTCTGTCTGTCTGTCTCTCGATCTATCTATCTGTCTGTCTGTCTTTCTGTCTGTCTGTCTTTCTCTCGATCAATCGGTTTGTCTGTCTGTCTGTCTGTCTGGATCGGTTGGTTTATCTATCTATCTATCTGTCTCTGTGTCTGTCTGTCTCTCTTTCTCTCGAGCGATCGGTTTGTCTGTCTGTCTGTCTCTCTTTCTCTCGATCGATCGGTTTGTCTGTCTGTCTGTCTGTCTGTCTGTCTGTCTTTCTTTCTCTCAATCGATCGGTCTATCGATCTATTTCTTTATCTGTCTGTCTGTCTCTCTTTCTCTCGATCTGTTTATCTATCTGTCTGTCTGTCTGTCTCTCTTTCTCTCGATCGATCGGTTTATCTATCTTTCTGTCTGTCTGTCGATCGATTTATCTGTCGATCGATTTATCTGTCTGTCTGTCTGTCGATCGATTTATCTGTCGATCGATTTATCTGTCTGTCTGTCGATTTATCTGTCGATCGATTTATCTGTCTGTCTGTGTCTGTCAGTCTGTCTGTCAATCGATTTGTCTGTGTCTATCGATTTATCTGTCTGTCGATCGATTTGTCTGTCTGTCTATCGATTTATCTGTCTGTCGATCGATTTATCTGTCTGTCGATCGATTTATCTGTCGATCGATTTATCGGTCTGTCTGTCTGTCGATCGATTTATCTGTCTGTCTATCGATTTATCTGTCGGTCTGTCTGTCTGTCTGTCTGTCTCTCGATCGATTTATCTGTCTGTCTGTCTCTCGATCGATTTATCTGTCGATCGATTTATCTGTCTGTCTGTCTCTCGATCGATTTATCTGTCTGTCTGTCTGTCTGTCTGTCTCTCGATCGACTTATCTGTCTGTCTGTCTCTCGATCGATTTATCTGTCTGTCTGTCTCTCGATCGATTTATCTGTCTGTCTGTCTCTCTTTCTCTCGATCGATCGTTTTATCTATCTGTCTTTCTCTCGATCGATCTGTCTGTCTGTCTGTCTGTCTGTCTGTCTCTCGATCGATCGGTTTATCTATCTATCTATCTATCTATCTATCTATCTATATGTCTGTCTGTCTGTCTGTCTGTCTGTCTCTCTTTCTCGATCGATCGGTTTGTCTGTCTCTCTGTCTCTCTTTCTCGATCGATCGGTTTGTCTGTCTCTCTTTCTCTCGATCGATCGGTTTATCTGTCTGTCTGTCTGTCTGTCTGTCTGTCTGTCTGTCGATCGTTTTGTCTGTCTGTCTGTCTCTCGATCAATCATTTTGTCTGTCTGTCTGTCTATCTCTCTTTCTTTTGATCGATCGGTTTATCTGTCTGTCTGTCTCTCTTTCTCTCGATCGATCGTTTTGTCTGTCTGTCTGTCTCTCGATCAATCATTTTGTCTCTCTGTCTGTCTCTCTTTCTCTCGATCGATCGTTTTATCTATATGTCTGTCTGTCTGTCTGTCTCTCTTTCTCTCGATCGATCGTTTTGTCTGTCTGTCTGTCTCTCGATCAATCATTTTGTCTCTGTCTGTCTCTCTTTCTCGATCGATCGGTTTATCTGACTGTCTGTCTGTCTGTCTCTCTTTCTCGATCTGTCTGTCTGGCTCTCTTTCTCTTGATCGATCGTTTTATCTAGCTGTCTGTCTGTCTGTCTGTCTGTCTCTCATTCTCTCGATCGATCGGTTTGTCTGTCTGTCTGTCTGTCTGTCTGTCTGTCTGTCTGTCTCTCGATCGATCGGTTTATCTGTCTGTCTGTCTGTTTGTCGATCGGTTTATCTATCTATTTCTCTGTCTCTGTCTCGGTGGGTCGGTCTTTCTCTCGATCGGTCTGTCTGTCTCTCTTTCTCTCGATCGGTTTATCTATCTATCTCTCGATCGATCGGTTTATCTATCTATCGGTCTGTCTGTCTGTCTGTCGGTCGGTCTCTCTTTCTCTCAATCGATCGATTTATCTATCTATCTATCTATCTATCTCTCGATCGATCGGTTTATCTATCTATCTGTCTCTGTGTCTGTCTGTCTCTCTTTCCGTCGATCGATCTGTCTGTCTGTCTGTCTGTCTATCCATCGATCGGTTTATCTATCTGTCTGTCTGTCTGTCTCTCCATCGATCAGTTTATCTATCTGTCTGTCTGTCTCTCTGTCTGTCTGTCTGTCTGTCTCTCTGTCTCTCGATCTATCTATCTGTCTGTCTTTCTGTCTCTCTTTCTCTCGATCAATCGGTTTATCTATCTATCTGTCTGTCTCTCTTTCTCTCGATCGGTTTATCTATCTATCTCTCGATCGATCGGTTTATCTATCTATCGGTCTGTCTGTCTGTCTGTCGGTCGGTCTCTCTTTCTCTCAATCGATCGATTTATCTATCTATCTATCTATCTATCTCTCGATCGATCGGTTTATCTATCTATCTGTCTCTGTGTCTGTCTGTCTCTCTTTCCGTCGATCGATCTGTCTGTCTGTCTGTCTGTCTATCCATCGATCGGTTTATCTATCTGTCTGTCTGTCTGTCTCTCCATCGATCAGTTTATCTATCTGTCTGTCTGTCTCTCTGTCTGTCTGTCTGTCTGTCTCTCTGTCTCTCGATCTATCTATCTGTCTGTCTTTCTGTCTCTCTTTCTCTCGATCAATCGGTTTATCTATCTATCTATCTGTCTCTGTGTCTGTCTGTCTCTCTTTCTCTCGAGCGATCGGTTTATCTATCTATCGTTCTGTCTGTCTGTCTGTCTGTCTGTCTCTCTTTCTCTCGATCGATCGGTTTGTCTGTCTGTCTGTCTGTCTGTCTTTCTTTCTCTCAATCGATCGGTCTATCGATCTATTTCTTTATCTGTCTGTCTCTCTTTCTCTCGATCGGTTTATCTGTCTGTCTGTCTGTCTGTCTGTCTGTCTGTCTGTCGATCGATTTATCTGTCGATCGATTTGTCTGTCTGTCTGTCGATCAATTTATCTGTCGATCGATTTATCTGTCTGTCTGTCTGTCGATTTGTCTGTCGATCGATTTATCTGTCTGTCTGTCGATCGATTTGTCTGTCTGTCTATCGATTTATCTGTCTGTCGATCGATTTATCTGTCTGTCGATCGATTTATCTGTCTGTCTGTCTGTCTGTCGATCGATTTATCTGTCTGTCTATCGATTTATCTGTCGATCGATTTATCTGTCTGTCTGTCGATCGATCGATTTATCTGTCGGTCTGTCTGTCGATCGATTTATCTGTCTGTCTGTCTGTCTGTCTCTCGATCGATTTGTCTGTCTGTCTGTCTCTCGATCGATTTGTCTGTCTGTCTGTCTGTCTCTCGATCGATTTATCTGTCTGTCTGTCTCTCGATCGGTTTATCTGTCTGTCTCTCGATCGATTTATCTGTCTGTCTCTCTTTCTCTCGATCGATCGTTTTATCTATCTGTCTGTCTGTCTTTCTCTCGATCGGTCTGTCTGTCTGTCTGTCTCTCGATCGATCGGTTTATCTATCTATCTATCTATCTATCTATATGTCTGTCTGTCTGTCTGTCTGTCTCTCTGTCTGTCTCTCTTTCTCGATCGATCGGTTTGTCTGTCTCTCTTTCTCGATCGATCGGTTTATCTGTCTGTGTCTGTCTGTCTGTCTTTCGATCGATCGGTTTATCTGTCTGTCTGTCTATCTCTCTTTCTTTTGATCGATCGGTTTATCTGTCTGTCTGTCTGTCTGTCGATCGTTTTGTCTGTCTGTCTCTCGATCAATCATTTTGTCTGTCTGTCTGTCTATCTCTCTTTCTTTTGATCGATCGGTTTATCTGTCTGTCTGTCTCTCTTTCTCTCGATCGATCGGTTTATCTGTCTGTCGATCGTTTTGTCTGTCTGTCTGTCTCTCGATCAATCATTTTGTCTGTCTGTCTGTCCCTCGATCGATTGTTTTGTCTCTGTCTGTCTCTCTTTCTCTCGATCGATCGTTTTATCTATATGTCTGTCTGTCTTTCGATCGATCGGTTTATCTGTCTGTCTGTCTATCTCTCTTTCTCGATCGATCGGTTTGACTGTCTGTCTGTCTCTCTTTCTCGATCGATCGGTTTGTCTGTCTCTCTGTCTCTCTTTCTCGATCGATCGGTTTATCTGTCTGTCTGTCTGTCTTTCGATCGATCGGTTTATCTGTCTGTCTGTCTATCTCTCTTTCTTTTGATCGATCGGTTTATCTGTCTGTCTCTCTTTCTCTCGATCGATCGGTTTGTCTGTCTGTCTGTCTTTCTTTCTCTCAATTGATCGGTCTATCGATCTATTTCTTTATCTTTCTGTCTGTCTCTCTTTCTCTCGATCGGTTTATCTATCTGCCTGTCTGTCTGTCTGTCTGTCTGTCTGTCTCTCTTTCTCTCGATCGGTTTATCTATCTTTCTGTCTGTCGATTTGTCTGTCGATCGATTTATCTGTCTGTCTGTCTGTCTGTCTGTGTCGATCGATTTGTCTGTCTGTCTATCGATTTATCTGTCTGTCTGTCTGTCTGTCTGTCTGTCGATCGATTTATCTGTCTGTCTATCGATTTATCTGTCGATAGATTTATCTGTCTGTCTGTCTGTCTGTCGATCGATTTATCTGTCTGTCTATCGATTTATCTGTCTGTCTGTCTGTCTGTCGATCGATTTATCTGTCTGTCTGTCTCTCGATCGATTTATCTGTCTGTCTGTCAGTCTGTCTCTCTTTCTCTCGATCGATCGTTTTATCTATCTATCTGTCTGTCTGTCTGTCTCTCTTTCTCTCGATCGATCGTTTTATCTATCTGTCTGTCTGTCTTTCTCTCGATCGGTCTGTCTGTCTGTCTGTCTGTCTGTCTGTCTGTCTGTCTGTCTGTCTGTCTGTCTGTCTGTCTCTCTTTCTCGATCGATCGGTTTGTCTGTCTCTCTGTCTCTCTTTCTCGATCGATCGGTTTATCTGTCTGTCTTTCGATCGATCGGTTTATCTGTCTGTCTGTCTATCTCTCTTTCTTTTGATCGATTGGTTTATCTGTCTGTCTGTCTCTCTTTCTCTCGATCGATCGGTTTATCTGTCTGTCGATCGTTTTGTCTGTCTGTCTGTCTCTCGATCAATCATTTTGTCTGTCTGTCTGTCTATCTCTCTTTCTTTTGATCGATCGGTTTGTCTGTCTGTCTGTCTGTCTGTCGATCGTTTTGTCTGTCTGTCTGTCTCTCGATCAATCATTTTGTCTGTCTGTCTGTCTGTCTCTCTTTCTCTCGATCGATCGGTTTGTCTGTCTGTCTGTCTGTCGATCGTTTTGTCTGTCTCTCTTTCTCTCGATCGATCGTTTTATCTATATGTCTGTCTGTCTGTCTGTCTGTCTGTCTCTCTGTCTGTCTCTCTTTCTCGATCGATCGGTTTGTCTGTCTCTCTGTCTCTCTTTCTCGATCGATCGGTTTATCTGTCTGTCTGTCTGTCTCTCTTTCCCTCGATCGATCGGTTTATCTGTCTGTCTTTCTGTCTGTTTGTCTGTCTCTCTTTCTCGATCGATCGGTTTGTCTGTCTGTCTGTCTGTCTGTCTGTCTCTCTTTCTCGATCTGTCTGTCTGGCTCTCTTTCTCTTGATCGATCGTTTTATCTAGCTGTCTGTCTGTCTGTCTGTCTGTCTCTCATTCTCTCGATCGATCGGTTTGTCTGTCTGTCTGTCTGTCTCTGGATCGATCGGTTTATCTGTCTGTCTGTCTGTCTGTCGATCGGTTTATCTATCTATTTCTCTGTCTCGGTCGGTCGGTCTTTCTCTCGATCGGTCTGTCTGTCGATCGGTTTATCGATCTATTTCTCTGTCTCTGTCTCGGTGGGTCGGTCTTTCTCTCGATCGGTCTGTCTGTCTCTCGATCGATCGGTTTATCTATCTGTCTGTCTGTGTCTGTCTGTCTGTCTCTCTTTCTCTCGATCGGTTTATCTATCTATCTCTCGATCGATCGGTTTATCTATCTATCTATCTGTCTGTCTGTCTGTCGGTCGGTCTCTCTTTCTCTCAATCGATCGGTTTATCTATCTATCTATCTATCTGTCTCTGTCTGTCTGTCTATCCATCGATCGGTTTATCTATCTGTCTGTCTGTCTGTCTGTCTCTCCATCGATCGGTTTATCTATCTATCTGTCTGTCTCTCTGTCTGTCTCTCTGTCTGTCTCTCTGTCTCTCGATCTATCTATCTGTCTGTCTGTCTGTCTGTCTGTCTTTCTGTCTGTCTCTCTTTCTCTCGATCAATCGGTTTATCTATCTGTCTGTCTGTCTGTCTGTCTTTCTCTCGATCAATCGGTCTGTCTGTCTGTCTGTCTGTCTCTCTTTCTCTCGATCGATCGGTTTGTCTGTCTGTCTGTCTTTCTTTCTCTCAATCGATCGGTCTATCGATCTATTTCTTTATCTGACTGTCTGTCTCTCTTTCTCTCGATCGATAGGTTTATCTATCTTTCTGTCTGTCTCTCTGTCTGTCTCTCTGTCTGTCTCTCTGTCTCTCGATCTATCTATCTGTCTGTCTGTCTGTCTGTCTGTCTTTCTGTCTGTCTCTCTTTCTCTCGATCAATCGGTTTATCTATCTGTCTGTCTGTCTGTCTGTCTTTCTCTCGATCAATCGGTCTGTCTGTCTGTCTGTCTGTCTGTCTCTCTTTCTCTCGATCGATCGGTTTGTCTGTCTGTCTGTCTTTCTTTCTCTCAATCGATCGGTCTATCGATCTATTTCTTTATCTGACTGTCTGTCTCTCTTTCTCTCGATCGATAGGTTTATCTATCTTTCTGTCTGTCTGTCTGTCTGTCGATCGATTTATCTGTCGATCGATTTATCTGTCTGTCTGTCGATCGATTTATCTGTCGATCGATTTATCTGTCTGTCTGTCGATTTATCTGTCGATCGATTTATCTGTCTGTCTGTCTGTCTGTCTGTCTGTCGATCGATTTGTCTGTCTGTCTATCGATTTATCTGTCTGTCTATCGATTTATCTGTCTGTCGATCGATTTATCTGTCTGTCGATCGATTTATCTGTCTGTCGATCGATTTATCTGTCTGTCGATCGATTTATCTGTCTGTCTGTCTGTCTGTCTGTCGATCGATTTATCTGTCTGTCTGTCGATCGATTTATCTGTCTGTCTATCGATTTATCTGTCGGTCTGTCTGTCTGTCGATTGATTTATCTGTCTATCGATTTGTCTGTCTGTCTGTCTGTCTGTCTCTCGATCGATTTATCTGTCTGTCTGTCTGTCTGTCTCTCGATCGATTTATCTGTCTGTCTGTCTCTCGATCGATTTATCTGTCTGTCTGTCTCTCGATCGATTTATTTGTCTGTCTCTCGATCGATTTATCTGTCTGTCTGTCTGTCTGTCTCTCGATCGATTTATCTGTCTGTCTGTCTCTCGATCGATTTATCTGTCTGTCTGTCTCTCGATCGATTTATTTGTCTGTCTCTCGATCGATTTATCTGTCTGTCTGTCTGTCTGTCTCTCTTTCTCTCGATCGATCGGTTTATCTATCTATCTATCTATCTGTCTGTCTGTCTGTCTGTCTGTCTCTCTGTCTGTCTCTCTTTCTCGATCGATCGGTTTGTCTGTCTCTCTTTCTCGATCGATCGGTTTATCTGTCTGTCTGTCTTTCGATCGATCGGTTTATCTGTCTGTCTGTCTGTCTATCTCTCTTTCTTTTGATCGATCGGTTTATCTGTCTGTCTGTCTCTCTTTCTCTCGATCGATCGGTTTATCTGTCTGTCTGTCTGTCTGTCTGTCGATCGTTTTGTCTGTCTGTCTGTCTCTCGATCAATCATTTTGTCTGTCTGTCTGTCTCTCGATCGATCGTTTTGTCTGTCTGTCTGTCTCTCTTTCTCTCGATCGATCGTTTTGTCTGTCTGTCTGTCTCTCTGTCTGTCTGTCTGTCTCTCTTTCTCGATCGATCGGTTTGTCTGTCTGTCTGTCTTTCGATCGATCGGTTTGTCTGTCTGTCTGTCTATCTCTCTTTCTTTTGATCGATCGGTTTATCTGTCTGTTTGTCTCTCTTTCTCTCGATCGATCGGTTTATCTGTCTGTCTTTCTGTCTGTCTGTCTGTCTCTCTTTCTTGATCGATTGGTTTGTCTGTCTGTCTGTCTCTCTGTCTCTCTTTCTCGATCGATCGGTTTATCTGTCTGTCTGTCTTTCGATCGATCGGTTTATCTGTCTGTCTCTCTTTCTTTTGATCGATCGGTTTATCTGACTGTCTGTCCGTCTGTCTCTCTTTCTCGATCTGTCTGTCTGGCTTTCTCTTGATCGATCGTTTTATCTAGCTTTCTGTCTGTCTGTCTGTCTGTCTGTCTCTCATTCTCTCGATCGATCGTTTTGTCTGTCTGTCTGTCTATCGTTTTGTCTGTCTGTCTGTCGATCGTTTTGTCTGTCTGTCGATCGATCATTTTGTCTGTCTGTCTGTCTGTCTTTCTCTCGATCGATCGTTTTGTCTGTCTGTCTGTCTATCGTTTTGTCTGTCTGTCTGTCTCTGTCTTTCTCTCGATCGATCGTTTTGTCTGTCTGTCTGTCTGTCTCTCGATCGATCGTTTTGTCTGTCTCTCTGTCTGTCTCTCTTTCTCTCGATCGATCGTTTTATCTATCTATCTATCTGTCTGTCTGTCTGTCTGTCTGTCTGTCTGTCTCTCTTTCTCGATCGATCGGTTTGTCTGTTTGTCTGTCTCTCTTTCTCGATCGATCGATCGGTTTGTCTGTCTGTCGGTCTATCTCTCTTTCTTTTGATCGATCGGTTTATCTGTCTGTCTGTCTCTCTTTCTCTCGATCGATCGGTTTATCTGTCTGTCTTTCTGTCTGTCTGTCTGTCTCTCTTTCTCGATCGATCGGTTTGTTTGTCTGTCTGTCTGTCTCTCTGTCTCTCTTTCTCGATCGATCGGTTTATCTGTCTGTCTGTCTCTCTTTCTTTTGATCGATCGGTTTATCTGACTGTCTGTCTGTCTGTCTGTCTGTCTGTCTGTCTGGCTCTCTTTCTCTTGATCGATCGTTTTATCTAGCTGTCTGTCTGTCTGTCTGTCTCTCATTCTCTCGATCGATCGGTTTGTCTGTCTGTCTGTCTGTCTCTCGATCGAAAGGTTTATCTGTCTGTCTGTCGATCGGTTTATCTATCTATTTCTCTGTCTCTGTCGGTCGGTCTTTCTCTCGATCGGTCTGTCTGTCTGTCTGTCGATCGGTTTATCTATCTATTTCTCTGTCTCTGTCTCGGTGGGTCGGTCTTTCTCTCGATCGGTCTGTCTGTCTGTCTCTCGATCGATCGGTTTGTCTGTCTGTCTGTCTGTGTCGATCGATCGGTTTATCTATCTATCTGTCTGTCTGTCTGTCTGTCTCTCTTTCTCTCGATCGATCGGTTTATCTATCTGTCTGTCTGTCTGTCTGTCGGTCGGTCGGTCGGTCGGTCGGTCTCTCTTTCTCTCAATCGATCGGTTTATCTATCTATCTATCTATCTATCTATCTCTCTATCGATCGGTTTATCTGTCTCTGTCTCTGTGTCTGTCTCTCTTTCTGTCGATCGATCTGTCTGTCTGTCTGTCTGTCTGTCTCTCCATCGATCGGTTTATCTATCTATCTGTCTCTCTGTCTGTCTGTCTGTCTGTCTCTCTGTCTCTCGATCGATCGGTTTATCTGTCTGTCTGTCTGTCTATCGTTTTGTCTGTCTGTCTGTCTCTGTCTGTCTTTCTCTCGATCGATCGTTTTGTCTGTCTCTCGATCGATCATTTTGTCTGTCTGTCTGTCTCTCTGTCTGTCTCTCTTTCTCTCGATCGATCGTTTTATCTATCTGTCTGTCTGTCTGTCTGTCTGTCTGTCTCTCTTTCTCGATCGATCGGTTTGTCTGTCTGTCTGTCTGTCTGTCTGTCTCTCTTTCTCGATCGATCGGTTTGTCTGTCTGTCGGTCTATCTCTCTTTCTTTTGATCGATCGGTTTATCTGTCTCTCTTTCTCTCGATCGATCGGTTTATCTGTCTGTCTTTCTGTCTGTCTGTCTGTCTCTCTTTCTCGATCGATCGGTTTGTCTGTCTGTCTCTCTTTCTCGATCGATCGGTTTGTCTGTCTGTCTCTCTGTCTCTCTTTCTCGATCGATCGGTTTATCTGTCTGTCTGTCTTTCGATCGATCGGTTTATCTGTCTGTCTGTCTGTCTGTCTCTCTTTCTTTTGATCGATCGGTTTATCTGACTGTCTGTCTGTCTGTCTCTCTTTCTCGATCTGTCTGTCTGTCTGTCTGGCTCTCTTTCTCTTGATCGATCGTTTTATCTAGCTGTCTGTCTGTCTGTCTGTCTGTCTGTCTGTCTCTCATTCTCTCGATCGATCGGTTTGTCTGTATGTCTCTCGATCGATCGGTTTATCTATCTGTCTGTCTGTCTCTCTTTCTCTCGATCGATCTGTCTGTCTGTCTGTATTTCTCTCGATCGATCTGTCTGTCTGTCTGTCTGTCTGTCTGTCTGTCTGTCTGTCTGTCGATCGGTTTATCTATCTCTCTGTCTCTGTGTCTGTCTGTCTCTCTTTCTGTCGATCGATCGGTCTGTCTGTCTGTCTCTCCATCGATCGGTCTATCTGTCTGTCGTTCTCTCGATCAATCGGTCTTTCTGTCTGTCTGGATCGGTTGGTTTATCTATCTATCTGTCTCTGTGTCTGTCTCTCTTTCTCTCGATCGATCGGTTTGTCTGTCTGTCTTTCTTTCTCTCAATCGATCGGTCTATCGATCTATTTCTTTGTCTGTCTGTCTGTCTCTCTTTCTCTCGATCGGTTTATCTATCTATCTATCTGTCTCTGTGTCTGTCTCTCTTTCTCTCGATCGATCGGTCTGTCTGTCTGTCTGTCTGTCTGTCTCTCTATCTCTCGATCGATCGGTTTATCTATCGGTCTGTCTGTCTCTCTGTCTGTCTCTCTGTCTCTCCATCGATCGGTCTATCTGTCTGTCCGTCTGTCTCTCTTTCTCTCGATCGATCGGTTTGTCTGTCTGTCTGTCTGTCTTTCTTTCTCTCAATCGATCGGTCTATCGATCTATTTCTTTGTCTGTCTCTCTTTCTCTCGATCGGTTTATCTATCTATCTATTTCTCTGTCTCTGTCTGTCTGTCTGTCTGTCTGTCTGTCTGTCTCTCTTTCTCTCTTTCTCTCTATCAATCGGTTTATCTATCTTTCTATCTGTCTGTCTGTCTGTCTCTCTATCTCTCGATCGATCGGTTTATCTATCGGTCTGTCTGTCTGTCTGTCTGTCTGTCTCTCTGTCTCTCCATCGATCGGTCTGTCTGTCTGTCTCTCTATCTCTCGATCGATCGGTTTATCTGTCGATGGATCGGTTTATCTATCTGTCTGTCTCTCTTTCTCTCGATCGATCGGTCTATCTATCTATCTCTCGATCGATCTGTCTGTCTGTCTGTCTCTGTCTGTCTGTCTGTCTCTCTGTCTCTCGATCGGTCTATCTATCTGTCTATCCGTCTGTCTGTCTGTCTGTCGATCGATTGGTTTATCTATCTATCTATCTATCTATCTATCTATCTATCTGTCTCTGTGTCTGTCTCTCTTTCTCTCGATCGATCGGTTTATCTGTCTGTCTGTCTGTCTGTCGATCGATTGGTTTATCTATCTGTCTGTCTGTCTCTCTTTCTCTCGATCGATCTGTCTGTCTGTCTGTATTTCTCTCGATCGATCTGTCTGTCTGTCTGTCTGTCGATCGGTCTATCTATCTCTGTCTGTCTCTAGATCGATTGGTTTATCTGTGTCTGTCTGTCTCTCTTTCTCTCGATCGATCGGTCTATCTATCTATCTGTCTCTGTCTCTTGATCGATCGGTTTATCTGTCTGTCTGTCTGTCTGTCTGTCTTTCTCTCGATCGGTCTGTCTGTCTGTCTGTCTGTCTCTCGATCGATCGGTTTATCTATCTATCGATCTGTCTGTCTGTCTGTCTGTCTGTCTGTCTGTCTGTCTGTCTCTCTGTCTCTCTTTCTCGATCGATCGGTTTATCTGTCTGTCTGTCTTTCGATCGATCGGTTTATCTGTCTGTCTGTCTATCTCTCTTTCTTTTGATCGATCGGTTTATCTGTCTCTCTTTCTCTCGATCGATCGGTTTATCTGTCTGTCTGTCGATCGTTTTGTCTGTCTGTCTGTCTCTCGATTAATCATTTTGTCTGTCTGTCTGTCTGTCTGTCTGTCTCTCTTTCTCTCGATCGATCGTTTTATCAATCTGTCTGTCTGTCTCTCGATCGATCGGTTTATCTATCTATCTATCTATCTATATGTCTGTCTGTCTCTCTGTCTATCTGTCTGTCTGTCTGTCTATCTCTCTTTCTTTTGATCGATCGGTTTATGTGTCTGTCTCTCTTTCTCGATCGATTGGTTTGTCTGTCTGTCTGTCTTTCGATCGATCGGTTTATCTGTCTGTCTGTCTGTCTCTCTTTCTTTTGATCGATCGGTTTATCTGACTGTCTGTCTGTCTCTTTTTCTCGATCTGTCTGTCTGTCTGTCTGGCTCTCTTTCTCTTGATCGATCGTTTTATCTAGCTGTCTGTCTGTCTGTCTCTCATTCTCTCGATCGATCGTTTTGTCTGTCTGTCTGTCGATCGTTTTGTCTGTCTGTCGATCGATCGTTTTGTCTGTCTGTCTGTCTGTCTGTCTGTCTGTCTGTCTGTCTGTCTGTCTGTCTGTCTGTCTGTCTCTCTTTCTCGATCGATCGGTCTGTCTGTCTGTCTGTCTCTCTTTCTCGATCGATCGGTTTATCTGTCTGTCTGTTTGTCTGTCTTTCGATCGATCGGTTTATCTGTCTGTCTATCTCTCTTTCTTTTGATCGATCGGTTTATCTGTCTGTCTGTCTGTCTGTCGATCGTTTTGTCTGTCTGTCTGTCTCTCGATCAATCATTTTGTCTGTCTGTCTCTCGATCGATCGTTTTGTCTGTCTGTCTGTCTCTCTTTCTCTCGATCGATCGTTTTATCTATATGTCTGTCTGTCTGTCTGTCTGTCTCTCTGTCTGTCTCTCTTTCTCGATCGATCGGTTTGTCTGTCTCTCTGTCTCTCTTTCTCGATCGATCGGTTTATCTGTCTGTCTGTCTCTGTTTCTCTCGATCGATCAGTTTGTCTGTCTGTCTTTCTGTCTGTCTGTCTGTCTGTCTGTCTCTTTCTTTTGATCGATCGGTTTGTCTGTCTGTCTCTCTTTCTCGATCTGGCTCTCTTTCTCTTGATCGATCGTTTTGTCTGTCTATCGTTTTGTCTGTCTGTCTGTCTGTCTGTCGATCGTTTTGTCTGTCTGTCGATCGATCATTTTGTCTGTCTGTCTGTATTTCTCTCGATCGATCGTTTTGTCTGTCTATCGTTTTGTCTGTCTGTCTGTCTTTCTCTCGATCGATCGTTTTGTCTGTCTGTCTGTCTCTCGATCGATCGTTTTGTCTGTCTGTCTGTCTCTCTGTCTGTCTCACTTTCTCTCGATCGATCGTTTTATCTATCTGTCTGTCTGTCTGTCTGTCTGTCTCTCTTTCTCGATCGATCGGTTTGTCTGTCTGTCTATCTCTCTTTCTCGATCGATCGGTTTGTCTGTCTGTCTGTCTATCTCTCTTTCTTTTGATCGATCGGTTTATCTAGCTGTCTGTCTGTCTCTCATTCTCTCGATCGATCGGTTTGTCTGTCTGTCTGTCTGTCTGCCTGTCTGTCTCTCGATCGATCGGTTTATCTGTCTATCGGTTTATCTATCTATTTCTCTGTCTCTGTCGGTCGGTCTTTCTCTCGATCGGTCTGTCTGTCTGTCTGTCGATCGGTTTATCTATCTATTTCTCTGTCTCTGTCTCGGTGGGTCGGTCTTTCTCTCGATCGGTCTGTCTGTCTGTCTCTCGATCGATCGGTTTATCTGTCTGTCTGTCGATCGATCGGTTTATCTATCTATCTATCTCTCGATCGATCGGTTTATCTATCTATCTATCTGTCTGTCTCTGTCTGTCTGTCTGTCTCTCTTTCTGTCGATCGGTCTGTCTGTCTGTCTGTCTCTCCATCGATCGGTTTATCTATCTATCTGTCTGTCTGTCTGTCTCTCGATCGATCGGTTTATCTATCTGTCTTTCTGTCTGTCTTTCTGTCTGTCTCTCTTTCTCTCGGTCAATCGGTTTGTCTGTCTGTCTGTCTGTCTGGATCGGTTGGTTTATCTGTCTCTGTGTCTGTCTCTCTTTCTCTCGAGCAATCGGTTTATCTATCTATCGTTCTGTCTGTCTCTCTTTCTCTCGATCGATCGGTTTGTCTGTCTGTCTGTCTGTCTTTCTTTCTCTCAATCGATCGGTCTATCGATCTATTTCTTTGTCTGTCTGTCTGTCTCTCTTTCTCTCGATCGGTTTATCTATCTATCTATTTCTGTCTGTCTGTCTGTCTGTCCGTCTGTCTCTCTTTCTCTCGATCGGTTTGTCTGTCTGTCTTTCTTTCTCTCAATCGATCGGTCAATCGATCTATTTCTTTGTCTGTCTGTCTGTCTCTCTTTCTCTCGATCGGTTTATCTATCTATCTATCTATTTCTCTGTCTCTGTCTGTCTGTCTATCTCTCGATCGGTTTATCTATCTTTCTATCTGTCTGTCTGTCTGTCTGTCTCTCTGTCTCTCCATCGATCTGTCTGTCTGTCTCTCTATCTCTCGATCGATCGGTTTATCTGTCTGTCTGTCTCTCTGTCTCTCGATCGGTCTATCCGTCTGTCTGTCTGTCGATCGATTGGTTTATCTATCTATCTATCTATCTGTCTCTGTCTCTTGATCGATCGGTTTATCTGTCTGTCTGTCTGTCTGTCTGTCTCTCGATCGATCGGTTTATCTATCTGTCTGTCTGTCTGTCTGTCTGTCTGTCTGTCTGTCTCTCTTTCTCGATCGATCGGTTTGTCTGTCTCTCTGTCTCTCTTTCTCGATCGATCGGTTTATCTGTCTGTCTGTCTTTCGATCGATCGGTTTATCTGTCTGTCTGTCTATCTCTCTTTCTTTTGATCGATCGGTTTATCTGTCTGTCTCTCTTTCTCTCGATCGATCGGTTTATCTGTCTGTCTGTCGATCGTTTTGTCTGTCTGTCTATCTGTCTGTCTCTCACTCGATCGTTTTGTCTGTCTGTCTGTCTCTCTTTCTTTTGATCGATCGGTTTATCTGTCTGTCTGTCTGTCTGTCTGTCGATCGTCTGTCTGTCTCTCGATCAATCATTTTGTCTGTCTGTCTGTCTGTCTCTCGATCGATCGGTTTATCTATCTATCTATCTATCTATATGTCTGTCTGTCTTTCGATCGATCGGTTTATCTGTCTGTCTGTCTGTCTATCTCTCTTTCTTTTGATCGATCGGTTTATCTGTCTGTCTCTCTTTCTCTCGATCGATCGGTCTATCTATCTATCTGTCTCTGTCTCTTGATCGATCGGTTTATCTGTCTGTCTGTCTGTCTGTCTGTCTCTCTTTCTCTCGATCGATCGTTTTATCTATCTGTCTGTCTGTCTGTCTTTCTCTCGATCGGTCTGTCTGTCTGTCTGTCTGTCTCTCGATCGATCGGTTTATCTATCTATCTATCTATCTGTCTGTCTGTCTATCTCTCTTTCTTTTGATCGATCGGTTTATCTGTCTCTCTTTCTCTCGATCGATCGGTTTATCTGTCTGTCTGTCGATCGTTTTGTCTGTCTGTCTGTCTCTCGATCAATCATTTTGTCTGTCTGTCTATCTCTCTTTCTTTTGATCGATCGGTTTATCTGTCTGTCTGTCGATCGTTTTGTCTGTCTGTCTGTCTCTCGATCAATCATTTTGTCTGTCTGTCTGTCTCTCTGTCTGTCTCTCTTTCTCCCGATCGATCATTTTATCTATCTGTCTGTCTGTCTCTCGATCGATCGGTTTATTTATCTATCTATCTATATGTCTGTCTGTCTGTCTGTCTGTCTCTCTGTCTGTCTGTCTGTCTGTCTGTCTCTCTCGATCGATCGGTCTGTCTGTCTATCTCTCTTTCTCGATCGATTGGTTTGTCTGTCTGTCTGTCTCTCTTTCTCGATCGATTGGTTTGTCTGTCTGTCTGTCTCTCTTTCTCGATCGATCGGTTTATCTGTCTGTCTTTCGATCGATCGGTTTATCTGTCTGTCTGTCTGTCTCTCTTTCTTTTGATCGATCGGTTTATTTTACATTTACATTTAGGGCATTTGGCAGACGCTTTTATCCAAAGCGACTTACAAGGTGTACATTAGTTGAAGCAGACAATAGCATAACACTGGGGTACGCAAACATATAAATACAGCAGTTCACAAGTATTCATATTGACAAGATGAATAACACAATTTCGTACTGCTAGGTCACCTGCTTAAGTAGCTGTGATAAGAGCGTGTTAACAACATTAAGGACATACACTTGCTAACATATACAACATGCTAAGAGCTATTAATGTCAGGACTTAAGCAAGTTTAGGGGTTTCACAAAGGAGAGTCCAGGTGGACTCTGAACAGGTGGGTCTTGAGTCTCTTGCGGAAGCTGGCGAGGGACTCTGCCGTCCTGACATGAGACGGGAGTTCATTCCACCACTGTGGGGCCAGAGCCGTGAAGAGCTGGGTTTTGGACGAGCGATGTTTGGTTGACCTTAGTGAAGGTCGAACAAGTCGCCTGGCAGAAGTTGAGCGGAGCGCTCTGGCTGGGATGTAGGGTTTGACCAACGCCTGGAGGTAGGCCGGGGCAGTTCCATTGACTGCCCTAAAGGTCAGCACCAGAATCTTGAATTTGATGCGAGCATTTACCGGAAGCCAGTGGAGTTCGCGGAAGAGAGGGGTCACGTGGGAGAATTTCGGTAGGTTGAATACCAGGCGTGCTGCTGCGTTCTGGATGCGTTGGAGGGGCTTGGTTGCAGAGGCGGGGAGTCCCGCCAGGAGAGAGTTGCAGTAGTCGAGGCGGGTGATGACGAGCGCTTGGACCAGGATCTGGGCCGCTTCACGTGTGAGGAAGGGCCGGATCCTGCGGATGTTGTAGAGGGCAATTCTGCAAGATCGGGCCACCGCGGTGACGTTGGCATTGCAGGACAGCTGGTCATCTACCACCACACCAAGGTCTCTTGTTGTGGTTGAGGGGGAGACTTGGGTGTTCTCGATGGTGACCAGTAGGTCCATCTGAGGGCAGTCTTTCCCCGGTATGAAGAGGAGCTCAGTCTTGTCAAGGTTGAGCTTCAGGTGGTTGGCGGCTGTCCATCTGCTGATGTCGGCCAGGCATTTCGAGATGCGTGTTGCTATTTGGGTTTCTGAGGGGGGAAAGGAGAGAAACAGTTGAGTGTCATCCGCATAGCAGTGATAGGAGAAGCCATGAGATGCGATTACAGAGCCTAGCGATTTAGTGTAAAGAGAAAACAGAAGGGGTCCCAATACTGAGCCTTGAGGAACTCCGGTGTCCAGGGTGCAGGGTTTGGACAGGGAACCGTTCCATGTGACCTGATAAGTCCGATCTGCAAGGTAGGAGGTGAACCAGGATAACGCAGTTCCAGCGATTCCAAGCTCGGCGAGAGTGGAGAGGAGGATCTGGTGGTTCACTGTGTCGAACGCCGCAGACAGGTCGAGAAGGATCAGTACCGATGAGAGGGACGAGCTTCTGGCATCACGAAGAGACTCTGTCACTGCGAGCAGTGCCGTCTCCGTGGAGTGCGCAGCCTTGAAGCCTGACTGGTGAGGGTCGAGGAGGTTGTTCTGGGAGAGATAGGAAGAAAGTTTATCTGACTGTCTGTCTGTCTCTCTTTCTCGATCTGTCTGTCTGTCTGTCTGGCTCTCTTTCTCTTGATCGATCGTTTTATCTAGCTGTCTGTCTGTCTGTCTCTCATTCTCTCGATCGATCGTTTTGTCTGTCTGTCTGTCGATCGTTTTGTCTGTCTGTCGATCGATCGTTTTGTCTGTCTGTCTCTCGATCTGTCTGTCTGTCTCTCTTTCTCGATCGATCGGTCTGTCTGTCTGTCTCTCTTTCTCGATCGATCGGTTTATCTGTCTGTCTGTCTGTCTGTCTTTCGATCGATCGGTTTATCTGTCTGTCTATCTCTCTTTCTTTGATCGATCGGTTTATCTGTCTGTCTGTCTCTCTTTCTCTCGATCGATCGGTTTATCTGTCTGTCTGTCTGTCTGTCGATCGTTTTGTCTATATGTCTGTCTGTCTGTCTGTCTCTCTTTCTCTCGATCGATCGTTTTGTCTGTCTGTCTGTCTCTCGATCAATCATTTTGTCTCTGTCTGTCTCTCTTTCTCGATCGATCGGTTTATCTGACTGTCTGTCTGTCTGTCTCTCTTTCTCGATCTGTCTGTCTGGCTCTCTTTCTCTTGATCGATCGTTTTATCTAGCTGTCTGTCTGTCTGTCTGTCTGTCTGTCTCTCATTCTCTCGATCGATCGGTTTGTCTGTCTGTCTGTCTATCTGTCTGTCTGTCTGTCTGTCTCTCGATCGATCGGTTTATCTGTCTGTCTGTCTGTTTGTCGATCGGTTTATCTATCTATTTCTCTGTCTCTGTCTCGGTGGGTCGGTCTTTCTCTCGATCGGTCTGTCTGTCTCTCTTTCTCTCGATCGGTTTATCTATCTATCTCTCGATCGATCGGTTTATCTATCTATCGGTCTGTCTGTCTGTCTGTCGGTCGGTCTCTCTTTCTCTCAATCGATCGATTTATCTATCTATCTATCTATCTATCTCTCGATCGATCGGTTTATCTATCTATCTGTCTCTGTGTCTGTCTGTCTCTCTTTCCGTCGATCGATCTGTCTGTCTGTCTGTCTGTCTATCCATCGATCGGTTTATCTATCTGTCTGTCTGTCTGTCTCTCCATCGATCGGTTTATCTATCTGTCTGTCTGTCTCTCTGTCTGTCTGTCTGTCTGTCTGTCTCTCTGTCTCTCGATCTATCTATCTGTCTGTCTTTCTGTCTCTCTTTCTCTCGATCAATCGGTTTATCTATCTATCTGTCTGTCTGTCTGTCTGTCTGTCTGTCTTTCTCTCGATCAATCGGTTTGTCTGTCTGTCTGTCTTTCTGTCTGTCTGGATCGGTTGGTTTATCTATCTATCTATCTGTCTCTGTGTCTGTCTGTCTCTCTTTCTCTCGAGCGATCGTTTTATCTATCTATCGTTCTGTCTGTCTGTCTGTCTGTCTGTCTCTCTTTCTCTCGATCGATCGGTTTGTCTGTCTGTCTGTCTGTCTTTCTTTCTCTCAATCGATCGGTCTATCGATCTATTTCTTTATCTGTCTGTCTCTCTTTCTCTCGATCGGTTTATCTGTCTGTCTGTCTGTCTGTCTGTCTGTCTGTCTGTCTGTCTGTCGATCGATTTATCTGTCGATCGATTTGTCTGTCTGTCTGTCGATCAATTTATCTGTCGATCGATTTATCTGTCTGTCTGTCGATTTATCTGTCGATCGATTTATCTGTCTGTCTGTCTGTCGATTTGTCTGTCGATCGATTTATCTGTCTGTCTGTCGATCGATTTGTCTGTCTGTCTATCGATTTATCTGTCTGTCGATCGATTTATCTGTCTGTCGATCGATTTATCTGTCTGTCTGTCTGTCTGTCGATCGATTTATCTGTCTGTCTATCGATTTATCTGTCGATCGATTTATCTGTCTGTCTGTCGATCGATCGATTTATCTGTCGGTCTGTCTGTCGATCGATTTATCTGTCTGTCTGTCTGTCTGTCTCTCGATCGATTTGTCTGTCTGTCTGTCTCTCGATCGATTTGTCTGTCTGTCTATCTGTCTCTCGATCGATTTATCTGTCTGTCTGTCTCTCTTTCTCTCGATCGATCGTTTTATCTATCTGTCTGTCTGTCTTTCTCTCGATCGGTCTGTCTGTCTGTCTGTCTCTCGATCGATCGGTTTATCTATCTATCTATCTATCTATCTATATGTCTGTCTGTCTGTCTGTCTGTCTCTCTGTCTGTCTCTCTTTCTCGATCGATCGGTTTGTCTGTCTCTCTTTCTCGATCGATCGGTTTATCTGTCTGTGTCTGTCTCTCTTTCTTTTGATCGATCGGTTTATCTGTCTGTCTGTCTGTCTGTCGATCGTTTTGTCTGTCTGTCTCTCGATCAATCATTTTGTCTGTCTGTCTGTCTATCTCTCTTTCTTTTGATCGATCGGTTTATCTGTCTGTCTGTCTCTCTTTCTCTCGATCGATCGGTTTATCTGTCTGTCGATCGTTTTGTCTGTCTGTCTGTCTCTCGATCAATCATTTTGTCTGTCTGTCTGTCCCTCGATCGATTGTTTTGTCGCTGTCTGTCTCTCTTTCTCTCGATCGATCGTTTTATCTATATGTCTGTCTGTCTTTCGATCGATCGGTTTATCTGTCTGTCTGTCTATCTCTCTTTCTCGATCGATCGGTTTGACTGTCTGTCTGTCTCTCTTTCTCGATCGATCGGTTTGTCTGTCTCTCTGTCTCTCTTTCTCGATCGATCGGTTTATCTGTCTGTCTGTCTGTCTTTCGATCGATCGGTTTATCTGTCTGTCTGTCTATCTCTCTTTCTTTTGATCGATCGGTTTATCTGTCTGTCTCTCTTTCTCTCGATCGATCGGTTTGTCTGTCTGTCTGTCTTTCTTTCTCTCAATCGATCGGTCTATCGATCTATTTCTTTATCTGTCTGTCTGTCTCTCTTTCTCTCGATCGGTTTATCTATCTGCCTGTCTGTCTGTCTGTCTGTCTGTCTGTCTCTCTTTCTCTCGATCGGTTTATCTATCTTTCTGTCTGTCGATTTGTCTGTCGATCGATTTATCTGTCTGTCTGTCTGTCTGTCTGTGTCGATCGATTTGTCTGTCTGTCTATCGATTTATCTGTCTGTCGATCGATTTATCTGTCTGTCTGTCTGTCTGTCTGTCTGTCGATCGATTTATCTGTCTGTCTATCGATTTATCTGTCGATAGATTTATCTGTCTGTCTGTCTGTCTGTCTGTCGATCGATTTATCTGTCTGTCTATCGATTTGTCTGTCTGTCTGTCTGTCTGTCGATCGATTTATCTGTCTGTCTGTCTCTCGATCGATTTATCTGTCTGTCTGTCTGTCTGTCTCTCTTTCTCTCGATCGATCGTTTTATCTATCTATCTGTCTGTCTGTCTGTCTCTCTTTCTCTCGATCGATCGTTTTATCTATCTGTCTGTCTGTCTTTCTCTCGATCTGTCTGTCTGTCTGTCTGTCTGTCTGTCTGTCTGTCTGTCTGTCTGTCTGTCTCTCTTTCTCGATCGATCGGTTTGTCTGTCTCTCTGTCTCTCTTTCTCGATCGATCGGTTTATCTGTCTGTCTTTCGATCGATCGGTTTATCTGTCTGTCTGTCTATCTCTCTTTCTTTTGATCGATTGGTTTATCTGTCTGTCTGTCTCTCTTTCTCTCGATCGATCGGTTTATCTGTCTGTCGATCGTTTTGTCTGTCTGTCTGTCTCTCGATCAATCATTTTGTCTGTCTGTCTGTCTATCTCTCTTTCTTTTGATCGATCGGTTTGTCTGTCTGTCTGTCTGTCTGTCGATCGTTTTGTCTGTCTGTCTGTCTCTCGATCAATCATTTTGTCTGTCTGTCTGTCTGTCTCTCTTTCTCTCGATCGATCGGTTTGTCTGTCTGTCTGTCTGTCGATCGTTTTGTCTGTCTCTCTTTCTCTCGATCGATCGTTTTATCTATATGTCTGTCTGTCTGTCTGTCTGTCTGTCTGTCTCTCTGTCTGTCTCTCTTTCTCGATCGATCGGTTTGTCTGTCTCTCTGTCTCTCTTTCTCGATCGATCGGTTTATCTGTCTGTCTGTCTGTCTCTCTTTCCCTCGATCGATCGGTTTATCTGTCTGTCTTTCTGTCTGTTTGTCTGTCTCTCTTTCTCGATCGATCGGTTTGTCTGTCTGTCTGTCTGTCTGTCTGTCTCTCTTTCTCGATCTGTCTGTCTGGCTCTCTTTCTCTTGATCGATCGTTTTATCTAGCTGTCTGTCTGTCTGTCTGTCTGTCTCTCATTCTCTCGATCGATCGGTTTGTCTGTCTGTCTGTCTGTCTCTGGATCGATCGGTTTATCTGTCTGTCTGTCTGTCTGTCGATCGGTTTATCTATCTATTTCTCTGTCTCGGTCGGTCGGTCTTTCTCTCGATCGGTCTGTCTGTCGATCGGTTTATCGATCTATTTCTCTGTCTCTGTCTCGGTGGGTCGGTCTTTCTCTCGATCGGTCTGTCTGTCTCTCGATCGATCGGTTTATCTATCTGTCTGTCTGTGTCTGTCTGTCTGTCTGTCTCTCTTTCTCTCGATCGGTTTATCTATCTATCTCTCGATCGATCGGTTTATCTATCTATCTATCTGTCTGTCTGTCTGTCGGTCGGTCTCTCTTTCTCTCAATCGATCGGTTTATCTATCTATCTATCTATCTGTCTCTGTCTGTCTGTCTATCCATCGATCGGTTTATCTATCTGTCTGTCTGTCTGTCTGTCTCTCCATCGATCGGTTTATCTATCTATCTGTCTGTCTCTCTGTCTGTCTCTCTGTCTGTCTCTCTGTCTCTCGATCTATCTATCTATCTGTCTGTCTGTCTGTCTGTCTGTCTTTCTGTCTGTCTCTCTTTCTCTCGATCAATCGGTTTATCTATCTGTCTGTCTGTCTGTCTGTCTTTCTCTCGATCAATCGGTCTGTCTGTCTGTCTGTCTGTCTGTCTCTCTTTCTCTCGATCGATCGGTTTGTCTGTCTGTCTGTCTTTCTTTCTCTCAATCGATCGGTCTATCGATCTATTTCTTTATCTGACTGTCTGTCTCTCTTTCTCTCGATCGATAGGTTTATCTATCTTTCTGTCTGTCTGTCTGTCTGTCGATCGATTTATCTGTCGATCGATTTATCTGTCTGTCTGTCGATCGATTTATCTGTCGATCGATTTATCTGTCTGTCTGTCGATTTATCTGTCGATCGATTTATCTGTCTGTCTGTCTGTCTGTCTGTCTGTCGATCGATTTGTCTGTCTGTCTATCGATTTATCTGTCTGTCTATCGATTTATCTGTCTGTCGATCGATTTATCTGTCTGTCGATCGATTTATCTGTCTGTCGATCGATTTATCTGTCTGTCGATCGATTTATCTGTCTGTCTGTCTGTCTGTCTGTCGATCGATTTATCTGTCTGTCTGTCGATCGATTTATCTGTCTGTCTATCGATTTATCTGTCGGTCTGTCTGTCTGTCGATCGATTTATCTGTCTATCGATTTGTCTGTCTGTCTGTCTGTCTGTCTGTCTCTCGATCGATTTATCTGTCTGTCTGTCTCTCGATCGATTTATCTGTCTGTCTGTCTCTCGATCGATTTATTTGTCTGTCTCTCGATCGATTTATCTGTCTGTCTGTCTGTCTGTCTCTCGATCGATTTATCTGTCTGTCTGTCTCTCGATCGATTTATCTGTCTGTCTGTCTCTCGATCGATTTATTTGTCTGTCTCTCGATCGATTTATCTGTCTGTCTGTCTGTCTGTCTCTCTTTCTCTCGATCGATCGGTTTATCTATCTATCTATCTATCTGTCTGTCTGTCTGTCTGTCTGTCTCTCTGTCTGTCTCTCTTTCTCGATCGATCGGTTTGTCTGTCTCTCTTTCTCGATCGATCGGTTTATCTGTCTGTCTGTCTTTCGATCGATCGGTTTATCTGTCTGTCTGTCTGTCTATCTCTCTTTCTTTTGATCGATCGGTTTATCTGTCTGTCTGTCTCTCTTTCTCTCGATCGATCGGTTTATCTGTCTGTCTGTCTGTCTGTCTGTCGATCGTTTTGTCTGTCTGTCTGTCTCTCGATCAATCATTTTGTCTGTCTGTCTGTCTCTCGATCGATCGTTTTGTCTGTCTGTCTGTCTCTCTTTCTCTCGATCGATCGTTTTGTCTGTCTGTCTGTCTCTCTGTCTGTCTGTCTGTCTCTCTTTCTCGATCGATCGGTTTGTCTGTCTGTCTGTCTTTCGATCGATCGGTTTGTCTGTCTGTCTGTCTATCTCTCTTTCTTTTGATCGATCGGTTTATCTGTCTGTTTGTCTCTCTTTCTCTCGATCGATCGGTTTATCTGTCTGTCTTTCTGTCTGTCTGTCTGTCTCTCTTTCTTGATCGATTGGTTTGTCTGTCTGTCTGTCTCTCTGTCTCTCTTTCTCGATCGATCGGTTTATCTGTCTGTCTGTCTTTCGATCGATCGGTTTATCTGTCTGTCTCTCTTTCTTTTGATCGATCGGTTTATCTGACTGTCTGTCTGTCTGTCTCTCTTTCTCGATCTGTCTGTCTGGCTTTCTCTTGATCGATCGTTTTATCTAGCTTTCTGTCTGTCTGTCTGTCTGTCTGTCTCTCATTCTCTCGATCGATCGTTTTGTCTGTCTGTCTGTCTATCGTTTTGTCTGTCTGTCTGTCGATCGTTTTGTCTGTCTGTCGATCGATCATTTTGTCTGTCTGTCTGTCTGTCTTTCTCTCGATCGATCGTTTTGTCTGTCTGTCTGTCTATCGTTTTGTCTGTCTGTCTGTCTCTGTCTTTCTCTCGATCGATCGTTTTGTCTGTCTGTCTGTCTGTCTCTCGATCGATCGTTTTGTCTGTCTGTCTGTCTCTCTGTCTGTCTCTCTTTCTCTCGATCGATCGTTTTATCTATCTATCTATCTGTCTGTCTGTCTGTCTGTCTGTCTGTCTCTCTTTCTCGATCGATCGGTTTGTCTGTTTGTCTGTCTCTCTTTCTCGATCGATCGATCGGTTTGTCTGTCTGTCGGTCTATCTCTCTTTCTTTTGATCGATCGGTTTATCTGTCTGTCTGTCTCTCTTTCTCTCGATCGATCGGTTTATCTGTCTGTCTTTCTGTCTGTCTGTCTGTCTCTCTTTCTCGATCGATCGGTTTGTTTGTCTGTCTGTCTGTCTCTCTGTCTCTCTTTCTCGATCGATCGGTTTATCTGTCTGTCTGTCTCTCTTTCTTTTGATCGATCGGTTTATCTGACTGTCTGTCTGTCTGTCTGTCTGTCTGTCTGGCTCTCTTTCTCTTGATCGATCGTTTTATCTAGCTGTCTGTCTGTCTGTCTGTCTCTCATTCTCTCGATCGATCGGTTTGTCTGTCTGTCTGTCTGTCTCTCGATCGAAAGGTTTATCTGTCTGTCTGTCGATCGGTTTATCTATCTATTTCTCTGTCTCTGTCGGTCGGTCTTTCTCTCGATCGGTCTGTCTGTCTGTCTGTCGATCGGTTTATCTATCTATTTCTCTGTCTCTGTCTCGGTGGGTCGGTCTTTCTCTCGATCGGTCTGTCTGTCTGTCTCTCGATCGATCGGTTTGTCTGTCTGTCTGTCTGTGTCGATCGATCGGTTTATCTATCTATCTGTCTGTCTGTCTGTCTGTCTCTCTTTCTCTCGATCGATCGGTTTATCTATCTGTCTGTCTGTCTGTCTGTCGGTCGGTCGGTCGGTCGGTCGGTCTCTCTTTCTCTCAATCGATCGGTTTATCTATCTATCTATCTATCTATCTATCTCTCTATCGATCGGTTTATCTGTCTCTGTCTCTGTGTCTGTCTCTCTTTCTGTCGATCGATCTGTCTGTCTGTCTGTCTGTCTGTCTCTCCATCGATCGGTTTATCTATCTATCTGTCTCTCTGTCTGTCTGTCTGTCTGTCTCTCTGTCTCTCGATCGATCGGTTTATCTGTCTGTCTGTCTGTCTATCGTTTTGTCTGTCTGTCTGTCTCTGTCTGTCTTTCTCTCGATCGATCGTTTTGTCTGTCTCTCGATCGATCATTTTGTCTGTCTGTCTGTCTCTCTGTCTGTCTCTCTTTCTCTCGATCGATCGTTTTATCTATCTGTCTGTCTGTCTGTCTGTCTGTCTGTCTCTCTTTCTCGATCGATCGGTTTGTCTGTCTGTCTGTCTGTCTGTCTGTCTCTCTTTCTCGATCGATCGGTTTGTCTGTCTGTCGGTCTATCTCTCTTTCTTTTGATCGATCGGTTTATCTGTCTCTCTTTCTCTCGATCGATCGGTTTATCTGTCTGTCTTTCTGTCTGTCTGTCTGTCTCTCTTTCTCGATCGATCGGTTTGTCTGTCTGTCTCTCTGTCTCTCTTTCTCGATCGATCGGTTTATCTGTCTGTCTGTCTTTCGATCGATCGGTTTATCTGTCTGTCTGTCTGTCTGTCTCTCTTTCTTTTGATCGATCGGTTTATCTGACTGTCTGTCTGTCTGTCTCTCTTTCTCGATCTGTCTGTCTGTCTGTCTGGCTCTCTTTCTCTTGATCGATCGTTTTATCTAGCTGTCTGTCTGTCTGTCTGTCTGTCTGTCTGTCTCTCATTCTCTCGATCGATCGGTTTGTCTGTATGTCTCTCGATCGATCGGTTTATCTATCTGTCTGTCTGTCTCTCTTTCTCTCGATCGATCTGTCTGTCTGTCTGTATTTCTCTCGATCGATCTGTCTGTCTGTCTGTCTGTCTGTCTGTCTGTCTGTCTGTCGATCGGTTTATCTATCTCTCTGTCTCTGTGTCTGTCTGTCTCTCTTTCTGTCGATCGATCGGTCTGTCTGTCTGTCTCTCCATCGATCGGTCTATCTGTCTGTCTGTCTCTCTGTCTCTCGATCAATCGGTTTATCTATCTATCTGTCTGTCTGTCGTTCTCTCGATCAATCGGTCTTTCTGTCTGTCTGGATCGGTTGGTTTATCTATCTATCTGTCTCTGTGTCTGTCTCTCTTTCTCTCGATCGATCGGTTTGTCTGTCTGTCTTTCTTTCTCTCAATCGATCGGTCTATCGATCTATTTCTTTGTCTGTCTGTCTGTCTCTCTTTCTCTCGATCGGTTTATCTATCTATCTATCTGTCTCTGTGTCTGTCTCTCTTTCTCTCGATCGATCGGTCTGTCTGTCTGTCTGTCTGTCTCTCTATCTCTCCATCGATCGGTCTATCTGTCTGTCCGTCTGTCTCTCTTTCTCTCGATCGATCGGTTTGTCTGTCTGTCTGTCTGTCTTTCTTTCTCTCAATCGATCGGTCTATCGATCTATTTCTTTGTCTGTCTCTCTTTCTCTCGATCGGTTTATCTATCTATCTATTTCTCTGTCTCTGTCTGTCTGTCTGTCTGTCTGTCTGTCTGTCTCTCTTTCTCTCTTTCTCTCTATCAATCGGTTTATCTATCTTTCTATCTGTCTGTCTGTCTGTCTCTCTATCTCTCGATCGATCGGTTTATCTATCGGTCTGTCTGTCTGTCTGTCTGTCTGTCTCTCTGTCTCTCCATCGATCGGTCTGTCTGTCTGTCTCTCTATCTCTCGATCGATCGGTTTATCTGTCGATGGATCGGTTTATCTATCTGTCTGTCTCTCTTTCTCTCGATCGATCGGTCTATCTATCTATCTCTCGATCGATCTGTCTGTCTGTCTGTCTCTGTCTGTCTGTCTGTCTCTCTGTCTCTCGATCGGTCTATCTATCTGTCTATCCGTCTGTCTGTCTGTCTGTCGATCGATTGGTTTATCTATCTATCTATCTATCTATCTATCTATCTATCTATCTATCTATCTATCTATCTATCTATCTATCTATCTATCTATCTATCTATCTATCTATCTATCTATCTATCTATCTATCTATCTATCTATCTATCTATCTATCTATCTGTCTCTGTGTCTGTCTCTCTTTCTCTCGATCGATCGGTTTATCTGTCTGTCTGTCTGTCTGTCTCTCTTTCTCTCAATCGATCGGTCTATCTCTCTGTCTGTCTGTCTGTCGATCGATTGGTTTATCTATCTGTCTGTCTGTCTCTCTTTCTCTCGATCGATCTGTCTGTCTGTCTGTATTTCTCTCGATCGATCTGTCTGTCTGTCTGTCTGTCGATCGGTCTATCTATCTCTGTCTGTCTCTAGATCGATTGGTTTATCTGTGTCTGTCTGTCTCTCTTTCTCTCGATCGATCGGTCTATCTATCTATCTGTCTCTGTCTCTTGATCGATCGGTTTATCTGTCTGTCTGTCTGTCTGTCTGTCTTTCTCTCGATCGGTCTGTCTGTCTGTCTGTCTGTCTCTCGATCGATCGGTTTATCTATCTATCGATCTGTCTGTCTGTCTGTCTGTCTGTCTGTCTGTCTCTCTGTCTCTCTTTCTCGATCGATCGGTTTATCTGTCTGTCTGTCTTTCGATCGATCGGTTTATCTGTCTGTCTGTCTATCTCTCTTTCTTTTGATCGATCGGTTTATCTGTCTCTCTTTCTCTCGATCGATCGGTTTATCTATCTGTCTATCTGTCTGTCTGTCTGTCTCTCTATCTCTCGATCGATCGGTTTATCTATCGGTCTGTCTGTCTGTCTGTCTGTCTGTCTCTCTGTCTCTCCATCGATCGGTCTGTCTGTCTGTCTCTCTATCTCTCGATCGATCGGTTTATCTGTCGATGGATCGGTTTATCTATCTGTCTGTCTCTCTTTCTCTCGATCGATCGGTCTATCTATCTATCTCTCGATCGATCTGTCTGTCTGTCTGTCTCTGTCTGTCTGTCTGTCTCTCTGTCTCTCGATCGGTCTATCTATCTGTCTATCCGTCTGTCTGTCTGTCTGTCGATCGATCGGTTTATCTATCTATCTATCTATCTATCTATCTGATCTATCTATCTATCTATCTATCTATCTATCTATCTATCTATCTATCTATCTATCTATCTGTCTCTGTGTCTGTCTCTCTTTCTCTCGATCGATCGTTTATCTGTCTGTCTGTCTGTCTGTCTCTCTTTCTCTCGATCGATCGGTCTATCTATCTGTCTGTCTGTATGTCGATCGATTGGTTTATCTATCTGTCTGTCTGTCTCTCTTTCTCTCGATCGATCTGTCTGTCTGTCTGTCTCTCTTTCTCGATCTGTCTGTCTGTCTGTCTGGCTCTCTTTCTCTGATCGATCGTTTTATCTAGCTGTCTGTCTGTCTGTCTGTCTGTCTGTCTCTCATTCTCTCGATCGATCGGTTTGTCTGTCTGTCTCTCGATCGATCGGTTTATCTGTCTGTCTGTCTGTCTCTCTTTCTCTCGATCGATCTGTCTGTCTGTCTGTATTTCTCTCGATCGATCTGTCTGTCTGTCTGTCTGTCTGTCTGTCTGTCTGTCTGTCGATCGGTTTATCTATCTCTCTGTCTCTGTGTCTGTCTGTCTCTCTTTCTGTCGATCGATCGGTCTGTCTGTCTGTCTCTCCATCGATCGGTCTGTCTGTCTGTCTGTCTCTCTGTCTCTCGATCGATCGGTTTATCTATCTATCTGTCTGTCTGTCGTTCTCTCGATCAATCGGTCTTTCTGTCTGTCTGATCGTTGTTTATCTGTCTATCTGTCTCTGTCTGTCTCTCTTTCTCTCGATCGATCGGTTTATCTATCTGTCTATCTGTCTGTCTGTCTGTCTCTCTATCTCTCGATCGATCGTTTTCTATCGTCTGTCTGTCTGTCTGTCTGTCTGTCTCTCTGTCTCTCGATCGATCGGTTCTGTCTGTCTGTCTCTCTATCTCTCGATCGATCGGTTTGTCTGTCGTGATCGTTTTCTGTCTGTCTGTCTCTCTTTCTCTCGATCGATCGTCTATCTATCTATCTCTCGATCGTCTGTCTGTCTGTCTGTCTCGTCTGTCTGTCTGTCTCTCTGTCTCTCGATCGGTCTATCTATCTGTCTATCCGTCTGTCTGTCTGTCTGTCGATCGATGGTTTATCTGTCTGTCTATCTATCTATCTTCTATCTGTCTATCTTCTATCTATCTATCTATCTATCTATCTATCTATCTATCTATCTATCTATCTATCTGTCTCTGTGTCTGTCTCTCTTTCTCTCGATCGATCGGTTTTCTGTCTGTCTGTCTGTCTGTCTCTCTTTCTCTCGATCGATCGGTCTATCTATCTGTCTGTCTGTATGTCGATCGATCGGTTTATCTATCTGTCTGTCTGTCTCTCTTTCTCTCGATCGATCTGTCTGTCTGTCTGTCTCTCTTTCTCGATCTGTCTGTCTGTCTGTCTGGCTCTCTTTCTCTTGATCGATCGTTTTATCTAGCTGTCTGTCTGTCTGTCTGTCTGTCTGTCTCTCATTCTCTCGATCGATCGGTTTGTCTGTCTGTCTCTCGATCGATCGGTTTATCTATCTGTCTGTCTGTCTCTCTTTCTCTCGATCGATCTGTCTGTCTGTCTGTATTTCTCTCGATCGATCTGTCTGTCTGTCTGTCTGTCTGTCTGTCTGTCTGTCTGTCTGTCTGTCGATCGGTTTATCTATCTCTCTGTCTCTGTGTCTGTCTGTCTCTCTTTCTGTCGATCGTCGTCTGTCTGTCTGTCTCTCCATCGATCGGTCTATCTGTCTGTCTGTCTGTCTGTCTCTCGATCGATCGGTTTATCTATCTATCTGTCTGTCTGTCGTTCTCTCGATCAATCGGTCTTTCTGTCTGTCTGGATCGGTTGGTTTATCTATCTATCTGTCTCTGTGTCTGTCTCTCTTTCTCTCGATCGATCGGTTTGTCTGTCTGTCTTTCTTTCTCTCAATCGATCGGTCTATCGATCTATTTCTTTGTCTGTCTGTCTGTCTCTCTTTCTCTCGATCGGTTTATCTATCTATCTATCTGTCTCTGTGTCTGTCTCTCTTTCTCTCGATCGATCGGTCTGTCTGTCTGTCTGTCTGTCTCTCTATCTCTCCATCGATCGGTCTATCTGTCTGTCCGTCTGTCTCTCTTTCTCTCGATCGATCGGTTTGTCTGTCTGTCTGTCTGTCTTTCTTTCTCTCAATCGATCGGTCTATCGATCTATTTCTTTGTCTGTCTCTCTTTCTCTCGATCGGTTTATCTATCTATCTATTTCTCTGTCTCTGTCTGTCTGTCTGTCTGTCTGTCTGTCTGTCTCTCTGTCTCTCTTTCTCTCTATCGATCGGTTTATCTATCTGTCTATCTGTCTGTCTGTCTGTCTCTCTATCTCTCGATCGATCGGTTTATCTATCGGTCTGTCTGTCTGTCTGTCTGTCTGTCTCTCTGTCTCTCCATCGATCGGTCTGTCTGTCTGTCTCTCTATCTCTCGATCGATCGGTTTATCTGTCGATGGATCGGTTTATCTATCTGTCTGTCTCTCTTTCTCTCGATCGATCGGTCTATCTATCTATCTCTCGATCGATCTGTCTGTCTGTCTGTCTCTGTCTGTCTGTCTGTCTCTCTGTCTCTCGATCGGTCTATCTATCTGTCTATCCGTCTGTCTGTCTGTCTGTCGATCGATTGGTTTATCTATCTATCTATCTATCTATCTATCTATCTATCTATCTATCTATCTATCTATCTATCTATCTATCTATCTATCTATCTATCTATCTATCTATCTATCTATCTATCTATCTATCTATCTATCTATCTATCTATCTATCTATCTATCTATCTGTCTCTGTGTCTGTCTCTCTTTCTCTCGATCGATCGGTTTATCTGTCTGTCTGTCTGTCTGTCTCTCTTTCTCTCAATCGATCGGTCTATCTCTCTGTCTGTCTGTCTGTCGATCGATGGTTTATCTATCTGTCTGTCTGTCTCTCTTTCTCTCGATCGATCTGTCTGTCTGTCTGTATTTCTCTCGATCGATCTGTCTGTCTGTCTGTCTGTCGATCGGTCTATCTATCTCTGTCTGTCTCTAGATCGATCGGTTTATCTGTGTCTGTCTGTCTCTCTTTCTCTCGATCGATCGGTCTATCTATCTATCTGTCTCTGTCTCTTGATCGATCGGTTTATCTGTCTGTCTGTCTGTCTGTCTGTCTTTCTCTCGATCGGTCTGTCTGTCTGTCTGTCTGTCTCTCGATCGATCGGTTTATCTATCTATCGATCTGTCTGTCTGTCTGTCTGTCTGTCTGTCTGTCTCTCTGTCTCTCTTTCTCGATCGATCGGTTTATCTGTCTGTCTGTCTTTCGATCGATCGGTTTATCTGTCTGTCTGTCTATCTGTCTTTCTTTGATCGATCGGTTTATCTGTCTCTCTTTCTCTCGATCGATCGGTTTATCTATCTTTCTATCTGTCTGTCTGTCTGTCTCTCTATCTCTCGATCGATCGGTTTATCTATCGGTCTGTCTGTCTGTCTGTCTGTCTGTCTCTCTGTCTCTCCATCGATCGGTCTGTCTGTCTGTCTCTCTATCTCTCGATCGATCGGTTTATCTGTCGATGGATCGGTTTATCTATCTGTCTGTCTCTCTTTCTCTCGATCGATCGGTCTATCTATCTATCTCTCGATCGATCTGTCTGTCTGTCTGTCTCTGTCTGTCTGTCTGTCTCTCTGTCTCTCGATCGGTCTATCTATCTGTCTATCCGTCTGTCTGTCTGTCTGTCGATCGATTGGTTTATCTATCTATCTATCTATCTATCTATCTATCTATCTATCTATCTATCTATCTATCTATCTATCTATCTATCTATCTACCTATCTATCTGTCTCTGTGTCTGTCTCTCTTTCTCTCGATCGATCGGTTTATCTGTCTGTCTGTCTGTCTGTCTCTCTTTCTCTCAATCGATCGGTCTATCTATCTGTCTGTCTGTATGTCGATCGATTGGTTTATCTATCTGTCTGTCTGTCTCTCTTTCTCTCGATCGATCTGTCTGTCTGTCTGTATTTCTCTCGATCGATCTGTCTGTCTGTCTGTCTGTCGATCGGTCTATCTATCTCTGTCTGTCTCTAGATCGATTGGTTTATCTGTGTCTGTCTGTCTCTCTTTCTCTCGATCGATCGGTCTATCTATCTATCTGTCTCTGTCTCTTGATCGATCGGTTTATCTGTCTGTCTGTCTGTCTGTCTGTCTGTCTGTCTCTCGATCGATCGGTTTATCTATCTATCGATCTGTCTGTCTGTCTGTCTGTCTGTCTGTCTGTCTGTCTGTCTGTCTCTCTGTCTCTCTTTCTCGATCGATCGGTTTATCTGTCTGTCTGTCTTTCGATCGATCGGTTTATCTGTCTGTCTGTCTATCTGTCTTTCTTTTGATCGATCGGTTTATCTGTCTCTCTTTCTCTCGATCGATCGGTTTATCTGTCTGTCTGTCGATCGTTTTGTCTGTCTGTCTGTCTCTCGATTAATCATTTTGTCTGTCTGTCTGTCTGTCTGTCTGTCTCTCTTTCTCTCGATCGATCGTTTTATCAATCTGTCTGTCTGTCTCTCGATCGATCGGTTTATCTATCTATCTATCTATCTATATGTCTGTCTGTCTCTCTGTCTATCTGTCTGTCTGTCTGTCTATCTCTCTTTCTTTTGATCGATCGGTTTATGTGTCTGTCTCTCTTTCTCGATCGATTGGTTTGTCTGTCTGTCTGTCTTTCGATCGATCGGTTTATCTGTCTGTCTGTCTGTCTCTCTTTCTTTTGATCGATCGGTTTATCTGACTGTCTGTCTGTCTGTCTGGCTCTCTTTCTCTTGATCGATCGTTTTATCTAGCTGTCTGTCTGTCTGTCTCTCATTCTCTCGATCGATCGTTTTGTCTGTCTGTCTGTCGATCGTTTTGTCTGTCTGTCGATCGATCGTTTTGTCTGTCTGTCTGTCTGTCTGTCTGTCTGTCTGTCTGTCTCTCTTTCTCGATCGATCGGTCTGTCTGTCTGTCTGTCTCTCTTTCTCGATCGATCGGTTTATCTGTCTGTCTGTTTGTCTGTCTTTCGATCGATCGGTTTATCTGTCTGTCTATCTCTCTTTCTTTTGATCGATCGGTTTATCTGTCTGTCTGTCTGTCTGTCGATCGTTTTGTCTGTCTGTCTGTCTCTCGATCAATCATTTTGTCTGTCTGTCTCTCGATCGATCGTTTTGTCTGTCTGTCTGTCTCTCTTTCTCTCGATCGATCGTTTTATCTATATGTCTGTCTGTCTGTCTGTCTGTCTCTCTGTCTGTCTCTCTTTCTCGATCGATCGGTTTGTCTGTCTCTCTGTCTCTCTTTCTCGATCGATCGGTTTATCTGTCTGTCTGTCTCTCTTTCTCTCGATCGATCAGTTTGTCTGTCTGTCTTTCTGTCTGTCTGTCTGTCTGTCTGTCTCTTTCTTTTGATCGATCGGTTTGTCTGTCTGTCTCTCTTTCTCGATCTGGCTCTCTTTCTCTTGATCGATCGTTTTGTCTGTCTATCGTTTTGTCTGTCTGTCTGTCTGTCTGTCGATCGTTTTGTCTGTCTGTCGATCGATCATTTTGTCTGTCTGTCTGTATTTCTCTCGATCGATCGTTTTGTCTGTCTGTCTATCGTTTTGTCTGTCTGTCTGTCTTTCTCTCGATCGATCGTTTTGTCTGTCTGTCTGTCTCTCGATCGATCGTTTTGTCTGTCTGTCTGTCTCTCTGTCTGTCTCACTTTCTCTCGATCGATCGTTTTATCTATCTGTCTGTCTGTCTGTCTGTCTGTCTGTCTCTCTTTCTCGATCGATCGGTTTGTCTGTCTGTCTATCTCTCTTTCTCGATCGATCGGTTTGTCTGTCTGTCTGTCTATCTCTCTTTCTTTTGATCGATCGGTTTATCTAGCTGTCTGTCTGTCTCTCATTCTCTCGATCGATCGGTTTGTCTGTCTGTCTGTCTGTCTGCCTGTCTGTCTCTCGATCGATCGGTTTATCTGTCTATCGGTTTATCTATCTATTTCTCTGTCTCTGTCGGTCGGTCTTTCTCTCGATCGGTCTGTCTGTCTGTCTGTCGATCGGTTTATCTATCTATTTCTCTGTCTCTGTCTCGGTGGGTCGGTCTTTCTCTCGATCGGTCTGTCTGTCTGTCTCTCGATCGATCGGTTTATCTGTCTGTCTGTCGATCGATCGGTTTATCTATCTATCTATCTCTCGATCGATCGGTTTATCTATCTATCTATCTGTCTGTCTCTGTCTGTCTGTCTGTCTCTCTTTCTGTCGATCGGTCTGTCTGTCTGTCTGTCTCTCCATCGATCGGTTTATCTATCTATCTGTCTGTCTGTCTGTCTCTCGATCGATCGGTTTATCTATCTGTCTTTCTGTCTGTCTTTCTGTCTGTCTCTCTTTCTCTCGGTCAATCGGTTTGTCTGTCTGTCTGTCTGTCTGGATCGGTTGGTTTATCTGTCTCTGTGTCTGTCTCTCTTTCTCTCGAGCAATCGGTTTATCTATCTATCGTTCTGTCTGTCTCTCTTTCTCTCGATCGATCGGTTTGTCTGTCTGTCTGTCTGTCTTTCTTTCTCTCAATCGATCGGTCTATCGATCTATTTCTTTGTCTGTCTGTCTGTCTCTCTTTCTCTCGATCGGTTTATCTATCTATCTATTTCTGTCTGTCTGTCTGTCTGTCCGTCTGTCTCTCTTTCTCTCGATCGGTTTGTCTGTCTGTCTTTCTTTCTCTCAATCGATCGGTCAATCGATCTATTTCTTTGTCTGTCTGTCTGTCTCTCTTTCTCTCGATCGGTTTATCTATCTATCTATCTATTTCTCTGTCTCTGTCTGTCTGTCTATCTCTCGATCGGTTTATCTATCTTTCTATCTGTCTGTCTGTCTGTCTGTCTCTCTGTCTCTCCATCGATCTGTCTGTCTGTCTCTCTATCTCTCGATCGATCGGTTTATCTGTCTGTCTGTCTCTCTGTCTCTCGATCGGTCTATCCGTCTGTCTGTCTGTCGATCGATTGGTTTATCTATCTATCTATCTATCTGTCTCTGTCTCTTGATCGATCAGTTTATCTGTCTGTCTGTCTGTCTGTCTGTCTCTCGATCGATCGGTTTATCTATCTGTCTGTCTGTCTGTCTGTCTGTCTGTCTGTCTGTCTGTCTGTCTGTCTCTCTTTCTCGATCGATCGGTTTGTCTGTCTCTCTGTCTCTCTTTCTCGATCGATCGGTTTATCTGTCTGTCTGTCTTTCGATCGATCGGTTTATCTGTCTGTCTGTCTATCTCTCTTTCTTTTGATCGATCGGTTTATCTGTCTGTCTCTCTTTCTCTCGATCGATCGGTTTATCTGTCTGTCTGTCGATCGTTTTGTCTGTCTGTCTATCTGTCTGTCTCTCACTCGATCGTTTTGTCTGTCTGTCTGTCTCTCTTTCTTTTGATCGATCGGTTTATCTGTCTGTCTGTCTGTCTGTCGATCGTCTGTCTGTCTCTCGATCAATCATTTTGTCTGTCTGTCTGTCTGTCTTTCGATCGATCGGTTTATCTGTCTGTCTGTCTGTCTATCTCTCTTTCTTTTGATCGATCGGTTTATCTGTCTGTCTCTCTTTCTCTCGATCGATCGGTCTATCTATCTATCTGTCTCTGTCTCTTGATCGATCGGTTTATCTGTCTGTCTGTCTGTCTGTCTGTCTCTCTTTCTCTCGATCGATCGTTTTATCTATCTGTCTGTCTGTCTGTCTTTCTCTCGATCGGTCTGTCTGTCTGTCTGTCTGTCTCTCGATCGATCGGTTTATCTATCTATCTATCTATCTGTCTGTCTGTCTATCTCTCTTTCTTTTGATCGATCGGTTTATCTGTCTCTCTTTCTCTCGATCGATCGGTTTATCTGTCTGTCTGTCGATCGTTTTGTCTGTCTGTCTGTCTCTCGATCAATCATTTTGTCTGTCTGTCTATCTCTCTTTCTTTTGATCGATCGGTTTATCTGTCTGTCTGTCGATCGTTTTGTCTGTCTGTCTGTCTCTCGATCAATCATTTTGTCTGTCTGTCTGTCTCTCTGTCTGTCTCTCTTTCTCTCGATCGATCATTTTATCTATCTGTCTGTCTGTCTCTCGATCGATCGGTTTATCTATCTATCTATCTATATGTCTGTCTGTCTGTCTGTCTGTCTCTCTGTCTGTCTGTCTGTCTGTCTGTCTCTCTCGATCGATCGGTCTGTCTGTCTATCTCTCTTTCTTTTGATCGATCGGTTTATCTGTCTGTCTGTCTCTCTTTCTCGATCGATTGGTTTGTCTGTCTGTCTCTCTTTCTCGATCGATCGGTTTATCTGTCTGTCTTTCGATCGATCGGTTTATCTGTCTGTCTGTCTGTCTCTCTTTCTTTTGATCGATCGGTTTATCTGACTGTCTGTCTGTCTCTCTTTCTCGATCTGTCTGTCTGTCTGTCTGTCTCTCGATCGATTTATCTGTCTGTCTGTCTCTCGATCGGTTTATCTGTCTGTCTCTCGATCGATTTATCTGTCTGTCTCTCTTTCTCTCGATCGATCGTTTTATCTATCTGTCTGTCTGTCTTTTCTCTCGATCGGTCTGTCTGTCTGTCTGTCTCTCGATCGATCGGTTTATCTATCTATCTATCTATCTATCTATCTATATGTCTGTCTGTCTGTCTGTCTGTCTGTCTGTCTCTCTGTCTGTCTCTCTTTCTCGATCGATCGGTTTGTCTGTCTCTCTTTCTCGATCGATCGGTTTATCTGTCTGTGTCTGTCTGTCTGTCTTTCGTTCGATCGGTTTATCTGTCTGTCTGTCTATCTCTCTTTCTTTTGATCGATCGGTTTATCTGTCTGTCTGTCTGTCTGTCGATCGTTTTGTCTGTCTGTCTCTCGATCAATCATTTTGTCTGTCTGTCTGTCTATCTCTCTTTCTTTTGATCGATCGGTTTATCTGTCTGTCTGTCTCTCTTTCTCTCGATCGATCAGTTTATCTGTCTGTCGATCGTTTTGTCTGTCTGTCTGTCTCTCGATCAATCATTTTGTCTGTCTGTCTGTCCCTCGATCGATTGTTTTGTCTCTGTCTGTCTCTCTTTCTCTCGATCGATCGTTTTATCTATATGTCTGTCTGTCTTTCGATCGATCGGTTTATCTGTCTGTCTGTCTATCTCTCTTTCTCGATCGATCGGTTTGACTGTCTGTCTGTCTCTCTTTCTCGATCGATCGGTTTGTCTGTCTCTCTGTCTCTCTTTCTCGATCGATCGGTTTATCTGTCTGTCTGTCTGTCTTTCGATCGATCGGTTTATCTGTCTGTCTGTCTATCTCTCTTTCTTTTGATCGATCGGTTTATCTGTCTGTCTCTCTTTCTCTCGATCGATCGGTTTGTCTGTCTGTCTGTCTTTCTTTCTCTCAATCGATCGGTCTATCGATCTATTTCTTTATCTGTCTGTCTGTCTCTCTTTCTCTCGATCGGTTTATCTATCTGCCTGTCTGTCTGTCTGTCTGTCTGTCTGTCTGTCTCTCTTTCTCTCGATCGGTTTATCTATCTTTCTGTCTGTCGATTTGTCTGTCGATCGATTTATCTGTCTGTCTGTCTGTCTGTCTGTGTCGATCGATTTGTCTGTCTGTCTATCGATTTATCTGTCTGTCTGTCTGTCTGTCTGTCTGTCGATCGATTTATCTGTCTGTCTATCGATTTATCTGTCGATAGATTTATCTGTCTGTCTGTCTGTCTGTCGATCGATTTATCTGTCTGTCTATCGATTTATCTGTCTGTCTGTCTGTCTGTCGATCGATTTATCTGTCTGTCTGTCTCTCGATCGATTTATCTGTCTGTCTGTCTGTCTGTCTCTCTTTCTCTCGATCGATCGTTTTATCTATCTATCTGTCTGTCTGTCTGTCTCTCTTTCTCTCGATCGATCGTTTTATCTATCTGTCTGTCTGTCTTTCTCTCGATCGGTCTGTCTGTCTGTCTGTCTGTCTGTCTGTCTGTCTGTCTGTCTGTCTGTCTCTCTTTCTCGATCGATCGGTTTGTCTGTCTCTCTGTCTCTCTTTCTCGATCGATCGGTTTATCTGTCTGTCTTTCGATCGATCGGTTTATCTGTCTGTCTGTCTATCTCTCTTTCTTTTGATCGATTGGTTTATCTGTCTGTCTGTCTCTCTTTCTCTCGATCGATCGGTTTATCTGTCTGTCGATCGTTTTGTCTGTCTGTCTGTCTCTCGATCAATCATTTTGTCTGTCTGTCTGTCTATCTCTCTTTCTTTTGATCGATCGGTTTGTCTGTCTGTCTGTCTGTCTGTCGATCGTTTTGTCTGTCTGTCTGTCTCTCGATAAATCATTTAGTCTGTCTGTCTGTCTCTCTTTCTCTCGATCGATCGGTTTGTCTGTCTGTCTGTCTGCCGATCGTTTTGTCTGTCTCTCTTTCTCTCGATCGATCGTTTTATCTATATGTCTGTCTGTCTGTCTGTCTGTCTGTCTGTCTCTCTGTCTGTCTCTCTTTCTCGATCGATCGGTTTGTCTGTCTCTCTGTCTCTCTTTCTCGATCGATCGGTTTATCTGTCTGTCTGTCTGTCTCTCTTTCCCTCGATCGATCGGTTTATCTGTCTGTCTTTCTGTCTGTTTGTCTGTCTCTCTTTCTCGATCGATCGGTTTGTCTGTCTGTCTGTCTGTCTGTCTGTCTCTCTTTCTCGATCTGTCTGTCTGGCTCTCTTTCTCTTGATCGATCGTTTTATCTAGCTGTCTGTCTGTCTGTCTGTCTGTCTCTCATTCTCTCGATCGATCGGTTTGTCTGTCTGTCTGTCTGTCTCTGGATCGATCGGTTTATCTGTCTGTCTGTCTGTCTGTCGATCGGTTTATCTATCTATTTCTCTGTCTCGGTCGGTCGGTCTTTCTCTCGATCGGTCTGTCTGTCGATCGGTTTATCGATCTATTTCTCTGTCTCTGTCTCGGTGGGTCGGTCTTTCTCTCGATCGGTCTGTCTGTCTCTCGATCGATCGGTTTATCTATCTGTCTGTCTGTGTCTGTCTATCTGTCTCTCTTTCTCTCGATCGGTTTATCTATCTATCTCTCGATCGATCGGTTTATCTATCTATCTATCTGTCTGTCTGTCTGTCGGTCGGTCTCTCTTTCTCTCAATCGATCGGTTTATCTATCTATCTATCTATCTGTCTCTGTCTGTCTGTCTATCCATCGATCGGTTTATCTATCTGTCTGTCTGTCTGTCTCTCCATCGATCGGTTTATCTATCTATCTGTCTGTCTCTCTGTCTGTCTCTCTGTCTGTCTCTCTGTCTCTCGATCTATCTATCTGTCTGTCTGTCTGTCTGTCTGTCTTTCTGTCTGTCTCTCTTTCTCTAGATCAATCGGTTTATCTATCTGTCTGTCTGTCTGTCTGTCTTTCTCTCGATCAATCGGTCTGTCTGTCTGTCTGTCTGTCTCTCTTTCTCTCGATCGATCGGTTTGTCTGTCTGTCTGTCTTTCTTTCTCTCAATCGATCGGTCTATCGATCTATTTCTTTATCTGACTGTCTGTCTCTCTTTCTCTCAATCGATAGGTTTATCTATCTTTCTGTCTGTCTGTCTGTCTGTCGATCGATTTATCTGTCGATCGATTTATCTGTCTGTCTGTCGATCGATTTATCTGTCGATCGATTTATCTGTCTGTCTGTCGATTTATCTGTCGATCGATGTATCTGTCTGTCTGTCTGTCTGTCTGTCTGTCGATCGATTTGTCTGTCTGTCTATCGATTTATCTGTCTGTCTATCGATTTATCTGTCTGTCGATCGATTTATCTGTCTGTCGATCGATTTATCTGTCTGTCGATCGATTTATCTGTCTGTCGATCGATTTATCTGTCTGTCTGTCTGTCTGTCTGTCGATCGATTTATCTGTCTGTCTGTCGATCGATTTATCTGTCGATCGATTTATCTGTCTGTCTGTCGATTTATCTGTCGATCGATGTATCTGTCTGTCTGTCTGTCTGTCTGTCTGTCGATCGATTTGTCTGTCTGTCTATCGATTTATCTGTCTGTCGATCGATTTATCTGTCTGTCGATCGATTTATCTGTCTGTCGATCGATTTATCTGTCTGTCGATCGATTTATCTGTCTGTCTGTCTGTCTGTCTGTCGATCGATTTATCTGTCTGTCTGTCGATCGATTTATCTGTCTGTCTATCGATTTATCTGTCGGTCTGTCTGTCTGTCGATCGATTTATCTGTCTATCGATTTGTCTGTCTGTCTGTCTGTCTGTCTGTCTCTCGATCGATTTATCTGTCTGTCTGTCTGTCTGTCTCTCGATCGATTTATCTGTCTGTCTATCTCTCGATCGATTTATCTGTCTGTCTGTCTCTCGATCGATTTATTTGTCTGTCTCTCGATCGATTTATCTGTCTGTCTGTCTGTCTGTCTCTCTTTCTCTCGATCGATCGGTTTATCTATCTATCTATCTATCTGTCTGTCTGTCTGTCTGTCTGTCTCTCTGTCTGTCTCTCTTTCTCGATCGATCGGTTTGTCTGTCTCTCTTTCTCGATCGATCGGTTTATCTGTCTGTCTGTCTTTCGATCAATCGGTTTATCTGTCTGTCTGTCTGTCTATCTCTCTTACTTTTGATCGATCGGTTTATCTGTCTGTCTGTCTCTCTTTCTCTCGATCGATCGGTTTATCTGTCTGTCCGTCTGTCTGTCTGTCGATCGTTTTGTCTGTCTGTCTGTCTCTCGATCAATCATTTTGTCTGTCTGTCTGTCTCTCGATCGATCGTTTTGTCTGTCTGTCTGTCTCTCTTTCTCTCGATCGATCGTTTTGTCTGTCTGTCTGTCTCTCTGTCTGTCTGTCTGTCTCTCTTTCTCGATCGATCGGTTTGTCTGTCTGTCTGTCTTTCGATCGATCGGTTTGTCTGTCTGTCTGTCTATCTCTCTTTCTTTTGATCGATCGGTTTATCTGTCTGTTTGTCTCTCTTTCTCTCGATCGATCGGTTTATCTGTCTGTCTTTCTGTCTGTCTGTCTGTCTATCTCTCTTACTTTTGATCGATCGGTTTATCTGTCTGTCTGTCTCTCTTTCTCTCGATCGATCGGTTTATCTGTCTGTCTGTCTGTCTGTCTGTCGATCGTTTTGTCTGTCTGTCTGTCTCTCGATCAATCATTTTGTCTGTCTGTCTGTCTCTCGATCGATCGTTTTGTCTGTCTGTCTGTCTCTCTTTCTCTCGATCGATCGTTTTGTCTGTCTGTCTGTCTCTCTGTCTGTCTGTCTGTCTCTCTTTCTCGATCGATCGGTTTGTCTGTCTGTCTGTCTTTCGATCGATCGGTTTGTCTGTCTGTCTGTCTATCTCTCTTTCTTTTGATCGATCGGTTTATCTGTCTGTTTGTCTCTCTTTCTCTCGATCGATCGGCTTATCTGTCTGTCTTTCTGTCTGTCTGTCTGTCTCTCTTTCTCGATCGATTGGTTTGTCTGTCTGTCTGTCTCTCTGTCTCTCTTTCTCGATCGATCGGTTTATCTGTCTGTCTGTCTTTCGATCGATCGGTTTATCTGTCTGTCTCTCTTTCTTTTGATCGATCGGTTTATCTGACTGTCTGTCTGTCTGTCTCTCTTTCTCGATCTGTCTGTCTGTCTGTCTGGCTCTCTTTCTCTTGATCGATCGTTTTATCTAGCTTTCTGTCTGTCTGTCTGTCTGTCTGTCTGTCTCTCATTCTCTCGATCGATCGTTTTGTCTGTCTGTCTGTCTATCGTTTTGTCTGTCTGTCTGTCGATCGTTTTGTCTGTCTGTCGATCGATCATTTTGTCTGTCTGTCTGTCTGTCTTTCTCTCGATCGATCGTTTTGTCTGTCTGTCTGTCTATCGTTTTGTCTGTCTGTCTGTCTCTGTCTTTCTCTCGATCGATCGTTTTGTCTGTCTGTCTGTCTGTCTCTCGATCGATCGTTTTGTCTGTCTGTCTGTCTCTCTGTCTGTCTCTCTTTCTCTCGATCGATCGTTTTATCTATCTATCTATCTGTCTGTCTGTCTGTCTGTCTGTCTGTCTCTCTTTCTCGATCGATCGGTTTGTCTGTTTGTCTGTCTCTCTTTCTCGATCGATCGATCGGTTTGTCTGTCTGTCGGTCTATCTCTCTTTCTTTTGATCGATCGGTTTATCTGTCTGTCTGTCTCTCTTT
This sequence comes from Muraenolepis orangiensis, assembly GCA_027704905.1. NCBI lineage: Eukaryota > Metazoa > Chordata > Actinopteri > Gadiformes > Muraenolepididae > Muraenolepis > Muraenolepis orangiensis. The sequence goes on along the minus strand of CM051023.1, from coordinate 1,216,092 downwards.
CTCTCGATCGATCGGTTTATCTGTCTGTCTTTCTGTCTGTCTGTCTGTCTCTCTTTCTCGATCGATCGGTTTGTTTGTCTGTCTGTCTGTCTCTCTGTCTCTCTTTCTCGATCGATCGGTTTATCTGTCTGTCTGTCTCTCTTTCTTTTGATCGATCGGTTTATCTGACTGTCTGTCTGTCTGTCTGTCTGTCTGGCTCTCTTTCTCTTGATCGATCGTTTTATCTAGCTGTCTGTCTGTCTGTCTGTCTCTCATTCTCTCGATCGATCGGTTTGTCTGTCTGTCTGTCTGTCTCTCGATCGAAAGGTTTATCTGTCTGTCTGTCGATCGGTTTATCTATCTATTTCTCTGTCTCTGTCGGTCGGTCTTTCTCTCGATCGGTCTGTCTGTCTGTCTGTCGATCGGTTTATCTATCTATTTCTCTGTCTCTGTCTCGGTGGGTCGGTCTTTCTCTCGATCGGTCTGTCTGTCTGTCTCTCGATCGATCGGTTTGTCTGTCTGTCTGTCTGTGTCGATCGATCGGTTTATCTATCTATCTGT
>CM051023.1:1195596-1215052 GCA_027704905.1 Muraenolepis orangiensis | reverse complement strand
ATAATTAAAGCTGCGAGAAGCGTTGAACGGGTCTGAGTTCTGCGTGCGCACGCTTCAGGAAAAGTTCCCGATTTTCACAATTAAATGGCGTTTTTCCGACGCAAAATTTAAATGGGCCGCTTCATGTCGGTAATTTATACTCCTCCGTGAGAGAGTTTTTTGTTTGCTCTGACCCTTAGATATGCGTAGCGAGTGTTCGGGTTTGTTTACGTGAAAGGAAAGGTTTTGAGGAGTTAACGTTAAAAACCGGAAGCGGGCGTGCAACGTACGCCACATTAACTAAACAGGATGTGAGTAGAAGCTGTTCGGGGCGGTCGGTGTTAAACAGTCGTTTGAAGTTGGTGGCGTTCCGAGCGTGTTCAGTTTGAGTTATGGACATCAGCGGTGTTCCGGTGGCGATGGAGGCGTAGCATGGAGCGAAGGCTAAATCGGCGGCGAATCGAGACGCGACAGGAGAAATTCGGAGTCTTCCGGGAGGAGCCCCAGGAAGAGTTGGTTAAGTTGGAGGACAAAACCGAAAAAAACGGTGTTTTTGGCGCTTTTTTCCGACGGGCCGAATTTCAAAATGGCCCCGACTTCTGTAAGTATTAATTTTCATATCCCTCAGACTGCGAGCAGCGTTGAACGGGTCTGAGTTCTGGCGGCCGCTTTTCAGGAAAAGTCCCGATTTTCATATTAAATGGCGTTTTTCCGACGCAAAATTCTAAATGGCCGACTTCCTGTCGGTAATTTTATACTCCTCCGAGAGCGTTTTTTGTTTGTCTCTGCACCCTAGATATGCGTAGCGAGTTTCGTTTGTTTACGTGAAAGTGAAAGTTTTTGAGGAGTTAACGTTAAAACCGGAAGCGGGCGTTGCCACGGTAACGCCACATTAACTAACATCGGATTTGATGTAGAGCTGTTCGGGGCGTCGGTGTTAACCGTCGTGTGAAGTTTGGTGGCGTTCCGAGCGTGTCAGTTTGAGTTATGACATCATCGTGTTCCGTGGCGAGGGATGGCGTAGCATGGAGCGAAGGCTAAATTCGGCGGCGAATCGAGACGCGACCGGAGAAATTCGGAGTCTTCGGGAGGAAGCCCCAGGAAGAGTTGGTTAAAGTTTGGAGGACGAAAACCGAAAAAAACGGCGTGTTTTTTGGCGCTTTTTTCCGACGCCGAATTCAAAATGGCCGACTTCCTGTACGTAATTTTATATCCCTCCGATAAAGTTTTTTGTTTGTCTCCGCACCCTAGATATGCGTAGCGAGTTTCGTCCGTTTACGTGAAAGTTAACATTTTTGAGGAGTTAACGTTAAAAACCTTCTGAGCATGTCAGTTTGAGTTCTGACATCATCGTGTTCCATGGCGAGGGATGGCCTGGCATTAGAGCGAACGCGGAATTCGGAAGCAACTCACGGCTACGCCGTGCGAAAAAAAAAATTCTGTGGATAACTTAAGCTCTCCCGTGTCTCGAGACGCTACCCGACAAATTTGGAGGCTGTCGGATAAAGTCCCTAGGAGGAGTTCGTTAAAGTGCGGAGGGTGAAAAACGCGATAAATCGGGTTTTTTCCGACGCCGAAATCAAAATTCCCGACATCCTGTACGTAATGTGAAATCGCTCCAAGAGCGTTTTTTGTTAGTCTCCGCACCCTACAAATGCGTCGCGAATTTCGTTTGTTTCCGGGAAAGTTAAAGTTATGCTGCCCGAACGTTAAAAACGGCGTTCGGCGTGGCCTACGCAATTTTTGGCGCAAAGTTGCGAAAGCTAGAAAAATTTCTAAGTTGCGACACTTCTGGGGCGCGTGCAAAATTTGGTGAGTTTTCACATATGTTGCGGGGGGTCAAAGTGCGCGCGAAATACTAAAATAATAATAATAATAATAATTAAAGCTGCGAGCAGCGTTGAGCGGGTCTGAGTTCTGGCAGCCGCTTTTGAGGAAAACTCCCTATTGTCATATTGAGGTGTTGAGGGCCGGACCATTGACCATTGACCATTGACTGAAGTCAGGTGCCGTTTGGACAATTTTCCATTGAGTTAAGACAACATTGTTTTTTATGGTGAGGGATGCGTGTTGCCATGGAAACGGCATATGGTGAGATCACAGATTTCACGTAGAGCTGTTGAGGCATGGACCGGTGATATAAAAGTGAAGATTGGGGGACGATGGGACCGTGTCCATTGGAGTTACAGCGACACCGTGTTTTATGGCGAGGGATGCGTTGCCATGGAAACGGCATACGGTGAGATCTCAGATTTCACGTAGAGCTGTTGAGGCATGGACCGGTGATATAAAAGTGAAGATTGGGGGACGATGGGACCGTGTCCATTGGAGTTACAGCGACACCGTGTTTTATGGCGAGGGATGCGTTGCCATGGAAACGGCATACGGTGAGATCTCAGATTTCACGTAGAGCTGTTGAGGCATGGACCGGTGATATAAAAGTGAAGATTGGGGGACGATGGGACCGTGTCCATTGGAGTTACAGCGACACCGTGTTTTATGGCGAGGGATGCGTTGCCATGGAAACGGCATACGGTGAGATCTCAGATTTCACGTAGAGCTGTTGAGGCATGGACCGGTGATATAAAAGTGAAGATTGGGGGACGATGGGACCGTGTCCATTGGAGTTACAGCGACACCGTGTTTTATGGGGAGGGATGCGTTGCCATGGAAACGGCACACGGTGAGATCTCAGATTTCACGTAGAGCTGTTGAGGCATGGACCGGTGATATAAAAGTGAAGATTGGGGGACGATGGGACCGTGTCCATTGGAGTTACAGCGACACCGTGTTTTATGGCGAGGGATGCGCGTTGCCATGGAAACGCCACATTAAGTAACATTGTATTTGATGTAGAGCTGTTCAGGGCCTCAGCGTTAACCATGGTGTGAAGTTTGGTGGCGTTCTGAGCATGTCAGTTTGAGTTATGACATCATCGTGTTCCATGGCGAGGGATGCGTTGCCAAGGCAACAGCTTTTGAGGAAAACTCACTATTGTCATATTGAAGTGTTGAGGGCCGGACCATTGACTGTCATCTGAAGTCTGGTGGCGTTTGGACGATTTTCCATTGAGTTAAGACAACATTGTGTTTTATGGCGAGGGATGCGCGTTGCCATGGAAACGCCACATTAAGTAACATCGGATTTGATGTAGAGCCGTTCGGGGCGTCAGTGTTAACCATCGTGTGAAGTTTGGTGGCGTTCCGAGCGTGTCAGTTTGAGTTATGACTTCATCGTGTTCCGTGGCGAGGGATGGCCTAGCACGGAGCGAAGGCTAAATTCGGCGGCGAATCGAGACGCGACCCGAGAAATTTGGAGTCTTGGGGAGAAAGCCCGAGGAGGAGTTGGTTAAAGTTTGGAGGACGAAAACCGAAAAAAACGGCGTGGTTTCCGACGCTTTTTTCCGACGCCGAATTCAAAATGGCCGACTTCCTGTACGTAATTTTATATCCCTCCAAGAGCGTTTTTTGTTTGTCTCCGCACCCTAGATATGCGTAGCGAGTTTCGTCCGTTTACGTGAAAGTTTAAGTTTTTGAGGAGTTAACGTGAAAACCGGAAGTGGCGTTGCCATGGTAACGCCACATTAAGTAACATCGGATTTGATGTAGAGCTGTTCAGGGCATCAGTGTTAACCATCGTGTGAAGTTCGGTGGCGTTCCGAGCGTGTCAGTTTGAGTTATGACATCATGGTCTTCCGTTAAGAGGGATGGCCTGGCATTAGAGCGAACGCGAAATTCGGAAGCAACTCACGGCTACGCCGTGCGAAAAAAAAAAATTCTGTGGATAACTTAAGCTCTCCCGTGTCTCGAGACGCTACCCGACAAATTTGGAGGCTGTCGGATAAAGTCCCTAGGAGGAGTTCGTTAAAGTGCGGAGGGTGAAAAACGCGATAAATCGGGTTTTTTCCGACGCCGAAATCCAAATTCCCGACTTCCTGTACGTAATTTGAAATCGCTCCAAGAGCGTTTTTTGTTAGTCTCCGCACCCTAGATATGCGTACCGAGTTTCGTTCGTTTACGTGAAAGGTAAAGTGTTGCCGACTTAACGTTAAAAACGGAAGTGGGCGTGGCCTACGCAATTTTTGACGCAAAGTTCCGAAAGCTATAAGAAAATCTAAGTTGCGACACTTCTGGCGCGCGTGCAAAATTTGGTGAGTTTTCACATATGTTGCGGGGGGTCAAAGTGCCCGCGAGTTTCTAAAATAATAAATAATAATAATAATCGGACCGATTTCAAGTATGCCTGCTTTTCACATAGGCTCTCTGCTTTCTCTGTGTCTACTTTTGGCGTGGGCTACACACTGTCATGATTTCGGGCTGTTTTGCATGGGCTTTGTAGGGTTGTCGCTCGCTTCGCGAGCGATCGCCGGGCGACCGATTTCAATAGGGTCTTCGACGACCTCGGTCTTTGTCTCAGACCCTAATTAAAGCTGCGAGCAGCGTTGAACGGGTCTGAGTTCTGGCGGCCGCTTTTCAGGAAAAGTCCCGATTTTCATATTAAATTGCGTTTTTCCGATGCAAAATTCAAATGGCCGACTTCCTGTCGGTAATTTTATACTCGTCCGATAGCGTTTTTTGTTTGTCTCCGCACCCTAGATATGCGTAGCGAGTTTCGTCCGTTTACGTGAAAGTTAAAGTTTTTGAGGAGTTAACGTTAAAACCGGAAGCGGGCGTTGCCATGGTAACGCCACATTAACTAACATCGGATTTGATGTAGAGCTGTTCGGGGCGTCGGTGTTAACCGTCGTGTGAAGTTTGGTGGCGTTCCGAGCGTGTCAGTTTGAGTTATGACATCATCGTGTTCCGTGGCGAGGGATGGCGTAGCATGGAGCGAAGGCTAAATTCGGCGGCGAATCGAGACGCGACCGGAGAAATTCGGAGTCTTCGGGAGGAAGCCCCAGGAAGAGTTGGTTAAAGTTTGGAGGACGAAAACCGAAAAAAACGGCGTGTTTTTTGGCGCTTTTTTCCGACGCCGAATTCAAAATGGCCGACTTCCTGTACGTAATTTTATGTCCCTCCGAGAGCGTTTTTTGTTTGTCTCCGCACCGTACATATGCGTAGCGAGTTTCGTCCGTTTACGTGAAAGTTCAAGTTTTTGAGGAGTTAACGTTAAAAACGTTCTGAGCATGTCAGTTGGAGTTCTGACATCATCGTCTTCCATGGCGAGGGATGGCCTGGCATTAGAGGGAACGCGAAATTCGGAGTCAAGTCACGGCTACGCCGTGCGAAACAAAAAAATTCTGTGGATAACTTAAGGTCTCCCGTGTCTCGAGACGCTACCCGACAAATTTGGAGGCTGTCGGATAAAGTCCCTAGGAGGAGTTCGTTAAAGTGCGGAGGATGAAAAACGCGATAAATCGCGTTTTTTCCGACGCCGAATTCAAAATGGCCGACTTCCTGTCGGTAATTTTATAGTCCTCCGAGAGCGTTTTTTGTTTGTCTCTGCACCCTAGATATGCGTAGCGAGTTTCGTTTGTTTACGTGAAAGTGAAAGTTTTTGAGGAGTTAACGTTAAAACCGGAAGCGGGCGTTGCCATGGTAACGCCACATTAACTAACATCGGATTTGATGTAGAGCTGTTCGGGGCGTCGGTGTTAACCGTCGTGTGAAGTTTGGTGGCGTTCCGAGCGTGTCAGTTTGAGTTATGACATCATCGTGTTCCGTGGCGAGGGATGGCGTAGCATGGAGCGAAGGCTAAATTCGGCGGCGAATCGAGACGCGACCGGAGAAATTCGGAGTCTTCGGGAGGAAGCCCCAGGAAGAGTTGGTTAAAGTTTGGAGGACGAAAACCGAAAAAAACGGCGTGTTTTTTGGCGCTTTTTTCCGACGCCGAATTCAAAATGGCCGACTTCCTGTACGTAATTTGACATCCGTCCGATAGCGTTTTTTGTTTGTCTCCGCACCCTAGATATGCGTAGCGAGTTTCGTCCGTTTACGTGAAAGTGAACGTTTTTGAGGAGTTAACGTTAAAAACCTTCTGAGCATGTCAGTTGGAGTTCTGACATCATCGTGTTCCATGGCGAGGGATGGCCTGGCATTAGAGCAAACGCGAAATTCGGAACCAACTCACGGCTACGCCGTGCGAAAAAAAAAAATTCTGTGGATAACTTAAGGTCTCCCATGTCTCGAGACGCTACCCGACAAATTTGGAGGCTGTCGGATAAAGTCCCTAGGAGGAGTTCGTTAAAGTGCGGAGGATGAAAAACGCGATAAATCGCGTTTTTTCCGACGCCGAATTCAAAATGCCCGACTTCCTGTACGTAATGTGAATTCGCTCCAAGAGCGTTTTTTGTTAGTCTCCGCACCCTACAAATGCGTCGCGAATTTCGTTTGTTTCCGGGAAAGTTAAAGTTATGCTGCCCGAACGTTAAAAACGGCGTTGGGCGTGGCCTACGCAATTTTTGGCGCAAAGTTGCGAAAGCTAGAAAAATTTCTAAGTTGCGACACTTCTGGGGCGCGTGCAAAATTTGGTGAGTTTTCACATATGTTGCGGGGGGTCAAAGTGCCCGCGAAATACTAAAATAATAATAATAATAATAAAAATTAAAGCTGCGAGCAGCGTTGAACGGGTCTGAGTTCTGGCGGCCGCTTTTTGAGGAAAACTCACGATTTTCATATTAAATGGCGTTTTTCCGACGCAAAATGCTAAATGGCCGACTTCCTGTCGGTAATTTTATACTCGTCCGATAGCGTTTTTTGTTTGTCTCCGCACCCTAGATATGCGTAGCGAGTTTCGTCCGTTTACGTGAAAGTTAAAGTTTTTGAGGAGTTAACGTTAAAACCGGAAGCGGGCGTTGCCACGGTAACGCAACATTAAGTAACGTCGGATTTGATGTAGAGCCGTTCGGGGCGTCGGTGTTAACCGTCGTGTAAAGTTTGGTGGCGTTCCGAGCTTGTCAGTTTGAGTTATGACATCATCGTGTTCCGTGGCGAGGGATGGCGTAGCACGGAGCGAAGGCTAAATTCGGCGGCGAATCGAGACGCGACCCGACAAATTTGGAGTCTTGGGGAGAAAGCCTTAGGAGGAGTTTGTTAAAGTTTGGAGGACGAAAACCGAAAAAAACGGCGTTGTTTTTTCCGACGCTTTTTTCCGACGCCGAATTCATAATGGCCGACTTCCTGTACGTAATTTTATATCCCTCCGATAGCGTTTTTTGTTTGTTTCCGCACCCTACATATGCGTAGCGAGTTTCGTCCGTTTACGTGAAAGTTAAAGTGTCGGGGAGTTAACGTTAACGTTTTGTTCCGACGCCGAATTTAAAATGGCCGACTTCCTGTACGTAATTTTATATCCCTCCGAAAGCGTTTTTTGTTTGTCTCCGCACCCTAGATATGCGTAGCGAGTTTCGTCCGTTTACGTGAAAGTTAAAGTTTTTGAGGAGTTAACGTAAAAACCGGAAGCGGGCGTTGCCACGGTAACGCCACATTAAGTAACGTCGGATTTGATGTAGAGCCGTTCGGGGCGTCGGTGTTAACCGTCGTGTGAAGTTTGGTGGCGTTCCGAGCGTGTCAGTTTGAGTTATGACATCATCGTGTTCCGTGGCGAGGGATGGCGTAGCATGGAGCGAAGGCTAAATTCGGCGGCGAATCGAGACGCGACCCGAGAAATTCGGAGTCTTCGGGAGGAAGCCCCAGGAAGAGTTGGTTAAAGTTTGGAGGACGAAAACCGAAAAAAACGGCGTGTTTTTTGGCGCTTTTTTCCGACGCCGAATTCAAAATGGCCGACTTCCTGTACGTAATTTTATATCCCTCCGAGAGCGTTTTTTGTTTGTCTCCGCACCCTAGATATGCGTAGCGAGTTTCGTCCGTTTACGTGAAAGTTAACATTTTTGAGGAGTTAACGTTAAAAACGTTCTGAGCATGTCAGTTTGAGTTCTGACATCATTGTGTTCCATGGCGAGGGATGGCCTGGCATTAGAGCAAACGCGAAATTCGGAACCAACTCACGGCTACGCCGTGCGAAAAAAAAAAATTCTGTGGATAACTTAAGCTCTCCCGTGTCTCGAGACGCTACCCGACAAATTTGGAGGCTGTCGGATAAAGTCCCTAGGAGGAGTTCGTTAAAGTGCGGAGGATGAAAAACGCGATAAATCGGGTTTTTTCCGACGCCGAATTCAAAATGCCCGACTTCCTGTACGTAATGTGAAATCGCTCCAAGAGCGTTTTTTGTTAGTCTCCGCACCCTACAAATGCGTCGCGAGTTTCGTTTGTTTCCGTGAAAGTTAAAGTGTTGCTGCCCGAACGTTAAAAACGGCGTTGGGCGTGGCCTACGCAATTTTTGGCGCAAAGTTGCGAAAGCTAGAAAACTTTCTAAGTTGCGACACTTCTGGGGCGCGTGCAAAATTTGGTGAGTTTTCACATATGTTGCGGGGGGTCAAAGTGCCCGCGAAATACTTAAAATAATAATAATAATAATAATCGGACCGATTTCAAGTATGCCTGCTTTTACATGGGCGCTGTGCTTTCTCTGTGTCTACTTTTCGTGTGGGCTACACACTGTCATGATTTCGGGCTGTTTTGCATGGGCTTTGCAGGGTTGTCGCTCGCTTCGCGAGCGATCGCCGGGCGACCGATTTCAATAGGGTCTTCGACGACCTCGGTCTTTGTCTCAGACCCTAATAATTAAAGCTGCGAGCAGCGTTGAACGGGTCTGAGTTCTGGCGGCCGCTTTTTGAGGAAAACTCACGATTTGCATATTAAATAGCGTTTTTCCCATTCCGAATTGTAAATGGCCGACTTCCTGTCGGTAATTTTATAGTCCTCCGAGAGCGTTTTTTGTTTGTCTCTGCACCCTAGATATGCGTAGCGAGTTTCGTTTGTTTACGTGAAAGTGAAAGTTTTTGAGGAGTTAACGTTAAAACCGGAAGCGGGCGTTGCCACGGTAACGCCACATTAAGTAACATCGGATTTGATGTAGAGCTGTTCGGGGCGTCGGTGTTAACCGTCGTGTGAAGTTTGGTGGCGTTCCGAGCGTGTCAGTTTGAGTTATGACATCATCGTGTTCCGTGGCGAGGGATGGCGTAGCACGGAGCGAAGGCTAAATTCGGCGGCGAATCGAGACGCGACCGGAGAAATTCGGAGTCTTCGGGAGGAAGCCCCAGGAAGAGTTGGTTAAAGTTTGGAGGACGAAAACCGAAAAAAACGGCGTGTTTTTTGGCGCTTTTTTCCGACGCCGAATTCAAAATGGCCGACTTCCTGTACGTAATTTTATATCCCTCCGATAAAGTTTTTTGTTTGTCTCCGCACCCTAGATATGCGTAGCGAGTTTCGTCCGTTTACGTGAAAGTTAACATTTTTGAGGAGTTAACGTTAAAAACGTTCTGAGCATGTCAGTTTGAGTTCTGACATCATTGTGTTCCATGGCGAGGGATGGCCTGGCATTACAGCGAACGCGAAATTCGGAACCAACTCACGGCTACGCCGTGCGAAAAAAAAAATTCTGTGGATAACTTAAGGTCTCCCGTGTCTCGAGACGCTACCCGACAAATTTGGAGTCTGTCGGATAAAGTCCCTAGGAGGAGTTCGTTAAAGTGCGGAGGATGAAAAACGCGATAAATCGCGTTTTTTCCGACGCCGAATTCAAAATGCCCGACTTCCTGTACGTAATGTGAAATCGCTCCAAGAGCGTTTTTTGTTAGTCTCCGCACCCTACAAATGCGTCGCGAGTTTCGTTTGTTTCCGTGAAAGTTAAAGTGTTGCTGCCCGAACGTTAAAAACGGCGTTGGCCGTGGTCTACGCAATTTTTGGCGCAAAGTTGCGAAAGCTCGAAAAAATCTAAGTTGCGACACTTCTGGGGCGCGTGCAAAATTTGGTGAGTTTTCACATATGTTGCGGGGGGTCAAAGTGCCCGCGAGTTTCTAAATAATAATAATAATAATAATAATAATAAATAATAATAAATAATCGGACCGATTTCAAGTATGCCTGTTTTTACATGGGCGCTCTGCTTTCTCTGTGTCTACTTTTCGTGTGGGCTACACACTGTCATGATTTCGGGCTGTTTTGCATGGGCTTTGTAGGGTTGTCGCTCGCTTCGCGAGCGATCGCCGGGCGACCGATTTCAATAGGGTCTTCGACGACCTCGGTCTTTGTCTCAGACCCTAATTAATAAGCTGCGAGCAGCGTTGAACGGGTCTGAGTTCTGGCGGCCGCTTTTTGAGGAAAACTCACGATTTTCATATTAAATGGCGTTTTTTCCCATTCCGAATTCTAAATGGCCGACTTCCTGTCGGTAATTTTATAGTCCTCCGAGAGCGTTTTTTGTTTGTCTCTGCACCCTAGATATGCGTAGCGAGTTTCGTTTGTTTACGTGAAAGTGAAAGTTTTTGAGGAGTTAACGTTAAAACCGGAAGCGGGCGTTGCCATGGTAACGCCACATTAACTAACATCGGATTTGATGTAGAGCTGTTCGGGGCGTCGGTGTTAACCGTCGTGTGAAGTTTGGTGGCGTTCCGAGCGTGTCAGTTTGAGTTATGACATCATCGTGTTCCGTGGCGAGGGATGGCGTAGCATGGAGCGAAGGCTAAATTCGGCGGCGAATCGAGACGCGACCGGAGAAATTCGGAGTCTTCGGGAGGAAGCCCCAGGAAGAGTTGGTTAAAGTTTGGAGGACGAAAACCGAAAAAAACGGCGTGTTTTTTGGCGCTTTTTTCCGACGCCGAATTCAAAATGGCCGACTTCCTGTACGTAATTTTATATCCCTCCGATAAAGTTTTTTGTTTGTCTCCGCACCCTAGATATGCGTAGCGAGTTTCGTCCGTTTACGTGAAAGTTAACATTTTTGAGGAGTTAACGTTAAAAACGTTCTGAGCATGTCAGTTTGAGTTCTGACATCATTGTGTTCCATGGCGAGGGATGACCTGGCATTACAGCGAACGCGAAATTCGGAACCAACTCACGGCTACGCCGTGCGAAAAAAAAAAATTCTGTGGATAACTTAAGCTCTCCCATGTCTCGAGACGCTACCCGACAAATTTGGAGGCTGTCGGATAAAGTCCCTAGGAGGAGTTCGTTAAAGTGCGGAGGATGAAAAACGCGATAAATCGGGGTTTTTCCGACGCCGAAATCAAAATTCCCGACATCCTGTACGTAATGTGAAATCGCTCCAAGAGCGTTTTTTGTTAGTCTCCGCACCCTACAAATGCGTCGCGAGTTTCGTTTGTTTCCGTGAAAGTTAAAGTGTTGCTGCCCGAACGTTAAAAACGGCGTTCGGCGTGGCCTACGCAATTTTTGGCGCAAAGTTGCGAAAGCTAGAAAAATTTCTAAGTTGCGACACTTCTGGCGTGCGTGCAAAATTTGGTGAGTTTTCACATATGTTGCGGGGGGTCAAAGTGCGCGCGAAATACTAAAATAATAATAATAAATAATAATAATAATAAATAATCGGACCGATTTCAAGTATGCCTGCTTTTCACATGGGCGCTGTGCTTTCTCTGTGTCTACTTTTCGAGTGGGCTACACACTGTCATGATTTCGGGCTGTTTTGCATGGGCTTTGTAGGGTTGTCGCTCGCTTCGCGAGCGATCGCCGGGCGACCGATTTCAATAGGGTCTTCGACGACCTCGGTCTTTGTCTCAGACCCTAATAAATAATAAATAATCGGACCGATTTCAAGTATGCCTGTTTTTACATGGGCGCTCTGCTTTCTCTGTGACTACTTTTCGCGTGGGCTACACACTGTCATGATTTCGGGCTGTTTTGCATGGGCTTTGTAGGGTTGTCGCTCGCTTCGCGAGCGATCGCCGGGCGACCGATTTCAATAGGGTCTTCGACGACCTCGGTCTTTGTCTCAGACCCTAATAATAATAAATAATCGGACCGATTTCAAGTATGCCTGTTTTCACATGGGCGCTCTGCTTTCTCTGTGTCTACTTTTCGAGTGGGCTACACACTGTCATGATTTCGGGCTGTTTTGCATGGGCTTTGTAGGGTTGTCGCTCGCTTCGCGAGCGATCGCCGGGCGACCGATTTCAATAGGGTCTTCGACGACCTCGGTCTTTGTCTCAGACCCTAATTAAAGCTGCGAGCAGCGTTGAACGGGTCTGAGTTCTGGCGGCCGCTTTTCAGGAAAAGTCCCGATTTTCATATTAAATTGCGTTTTTCCGATGCAAAATTCAAAATGGCCGACTTCCTGTCGGTAATTTTATACTCGTCCGATAGCGTTTTTTGTTTGTCTCCGCACCCTAGATATGCGTAGCGAGTTTCGTCCGTTTACGTGAAAGTTAAAGTTTTTGAGGAGTTAACGTTAAAACCGGAAGCGGGCGTTGCCACGGTAACGCCGCATTAAGTAACATCGGATTTGATGTACAGCTGTTCGGGGCGTTGGTGTTAACCGTCGTGTGAAGTTTGGTGGCGTTCCGAGCGTGTCAGTTTGAGTTATGACATCATCGTGTTCCGTGGCGAGGGATGGCCTAGCACGGAGCGAAGGCTAAATTCGGCGGCGAATCGACACGCGAACCGAGAAGTTTGGAGTCTTCGGGAGGAAGCCCCAGGAGCAGATGGTTAAAGTTTGGAGGACGAAAACGGAAAAAAACGGCGTGGTTTTTTGGCGCTTTTTTCCGACGCCGAATTCAAAATGGCCGACTTCCTGTATGTAATTTTACATCCGTCCGATAGCGTTTTTTGTTTGTCTCTGCACCCTAGATATGCGTAGCGAGTTTCGTCCGTTTACGTGAATGTTAAAGTTTTTGAGGAGTTAACGTTAAAACCGGAATGGGCGTTGCCATGGTAACGCCACATTAAGTAACGTCGGATTTGATGTAGAGCCGTTCGGGGCGTCGGTGTTAACCGTCGTGTGAAGTTTGGTGGCGTTCCGAGCGTGTCAGTTTGAGTTATGACATCATCGTGTTCCGTGGCGAGGGATGGCGTAGCATGGAGCGAAGGCTAAATTCGGCGGCGAATCGAGACGCGACCCGAGAAATTTAGGGTCTTGGGAGAAAGCCCGAGGAGGAGTTGGTTAAAGTTTGGAGGACGAAAACCGAAAAAAACGGCGTGTTTTTTGGCGCTTTTTTCCGACGCCGAATTCAAAATGGCCGACTTCCTGTACGTAATTTTACATCCGTCCGAAAGCGTTTTTTGTTTGTCTCCGCACCTTACATATGCGTAGCGAGTTTCGTCCGTTTACGTGAAAGTTAACGTTTTTGAGGAGTTAACGTTAAAAACCTTCTGAGCATGTCAGTTGTAGTTCTGACATCATTGTGTTCCATGGCGAGGGATGGCCTGGCATTACAGCGAACGCGAAATTCGGAACCAACTCACGGCTACGCCGTGCGAAAAAAAAAAATTCTGTGGATAACTTAAGCTCTCCCATGTCTCGAGACGCTACCCGACAAATTTGGAGGCTGTCGGATAAAGTCCCTAGGAGGAGTTCGTTAAAGTGCGGAGGGTGAAAAACGCGATAAATCGCGTTTTTTCCGACGCCGAAATCAAAATTCCCGACTTCCTGTACGTAATTTGAAATCGCTCCAAGAGCGTTTTTGGTTAGTCTCCGCACCTTACAAATGCGTCGCGAGTTTCGTTTGTTTCCGTGAAAGTTAAAGTGTTGCTGCCCGAACGTTAAAAACGGCGTTCGGCGTGGCGTACGCAATTTTTGGCGCAAAGTTGCGAAAGCTCGAAAAAATCTAAGTTGCGACACTTCTGAAGCGCGTGCACAATTTGGTGAGTTTTCACATATGTTGCGGGGGGTCAAAGTGCCAGCGTTTTCTAAAATAATATAATAATAAATAATTAAAGCTCAGCAGCGTTGAACGTGTCTGAGTTTCTGGCGGCCGCTTTCAGGAAAAGTCCCGATTTTCATATTAAGTGGCGTTTTTTTTTCCGCCGCAATTCTAATGGCCGACTTCCTGTCGGTAATTTTATACTCCTCCGGAGCGTTTTTTGTTTTGTCTCTGCACCCTAGAATATGCGTATCGAGTTTCGTTTGTTTACGTGAAAGTGAAAAGTTTTTTGAGGAGTTAACGTTTAAAACCGAAGCGGCGTTGCCACGGTAACGCCACATTAACTAACATCGGATTGATGTAGAGCTTTCGGGGCGTGGTGTTAACCGTCGGTGAAGTTTGGTGGCGTCCGAGCGTGTTCAGTTTGATTTTATGACTCATCGTGTTTCCGTGGCGAGGGAATGGCGTAGCATGGAGCGAAGGCTAATTCGGCGGCGAATCGAGACGCGGACCGGGAGAAATTCGGAGTCTTCGGGAGGAGCCCAGGAAGAGTTGGTTAAAGTTGGAGGACGAAAACCGAAAAAAAGGCGTGTTTTTTTGGCGCTTTTTTCCGACGCCCGAATTCAAAATGGCCGACTGTCCCCTGACGTAATTTATATCCCTCCGATAAAAGTTTTTTTGTTTGTCTCCGCACCCTAGATATGCGTAGCGAGTTTCGTTTGCTTCCTTTTACCTGAAAGTTAACATTTTGAGGAGTTAAACGTTAACAACCTTCTGAGCATGTCAAGTTGGAGTTCTGACATCATCGTGTTCCATGGCGAGGGATGGCTCGGCATTAGAGCGCACTGCGAAATTCCGGAGCAACTCACGCTAACCCGTGCGAAAAAAAATAATTCTGTGGATAACGTAAGCTCTCCCGTGTCTCGAGACGCTACCCGACAAATTTGGAGCTGTCGGATAAGTCCCTAGGAGGAGTTCGTTAAAGTGCGGAGGGTGAAAAACGCGATAAATCGGGTATTTTTCCGACGCCGAAATCAAAATTCCGACATCCTGTACGTAATGTGAAATCGCTCCAAGAGCGTTTTTGTTAGTCTCCGCACCCTACAAATGCGTCGCAAATTTCGTTTGTTTCCGGGAAAGTTAAAGTTATGCTGCCCGAACGTTAAAAACGGCGTTCGGCGTGGCCTACGCAATTTTTGGCGCAAAGTTGCGAAAGCTAGAAAAATTTCTAAGTTGCGACACTTCTGGGGCGCGTGCAAAATTTGGTGAGTTTTCACATATGTTGCGGGGGTCAAAGTGCGCGCGAAATACTAAAATAATAATAATAATAATAAATTAAAGCTGCGAGCAGCGTTTGAGCGGGTCTGAGTTCTGGCAGCCGCTTTTGAGGAAAACTCCCTATTGTCATATTGAGGTGTTGAGGGCCGGACCATTGACCATTGACCATTGACTGAAGTCAGGTGCCGTTTGGACAATTTTCCATTGAGTTAAGACAACATTGTTTTTTATGCGAGGGATGCGTGTTGCCATGGAACGGCATATGGTGAGATCACAGATTTCACGTAGAGCTGTTGAGGCATGGACCGGTGATATAAAAGTGAAGATTGGGGGACGATGGGACCGTGTCCATTGGAGTTACAGCGACACCGTGTTTTATGGCGAGGGATGCGTTGCCATGGAAACGGCATACGGTGAGATCTCAGATTTCACGTAGAGCTGTTGAGGCATGGACCGGTGATATAAAAGTGAAGATTGGGGGACGATGGGACCGTGTCCATTGGAGTTACAGCGACACCGTGTTTTATGGCGAGGGATGCGTTGCCATGGAAACGGCATACGGTGAGATCTCAGATTTCACGTAGAGCTGTTGAGGCATGGACCGGTGATCTAAAAGTGAAGATTGGGGGACGATGGGACCGTGTCCATTGGAGTTACAGCGACACCGTGTTTTATGGGGAGGGATGCGTTGCCATGGAAACGGCACACGGTGAGATCTCAGATTTCACGTAGAGCTGTTGAGGCATGGACCGGTGATATAAAAGTGAAGATTGGGGGACGATGGGACCGTGTCCATTGGAGTTACAGCGACACCGTGTTTTATGGCGAGGGATGCGCGTTGCCATGGAAACGCCACATTAAGTAACATTGTATTTGATGTAGAGCTGTTCAGGGCCTCAGCGTTAACCATGGTGTGAACTTTGGTGGCGTTCTGAGCATGTCAGTTTGAGTTATGACATCATCGTGTTCCATGGCGAGGGATGCGTTGCCAAGGCAACAGCTTTTGAGGAAAACTCACTATTGTCATATTGAAGTGTTGAGGGCCGGACCATTGACTGTCATCTGAAGTCTGGTGGCGTTTGGACGATTTTCCATTGAGTTAAGACAACATTGTGTTTTATGGCGAGGGATGCGCGTTGCCATGGAAACGCCACATTAAGTAACATCGGATTTGATGTAGAGCTGTTCGGTGCGTCAGTGTTAACCATCGTGTGAAGTTTGGTGGCGTTCCGAGCGTGTCAGTTTGAGTTATGACTTCATCTTGTTCCGTGGCGAGGGATGGCCTAGCACGGAGCGAAGGCTAAATTCGGCGGCGAATCGAGACGCGACCCGAGAAATTTAGGGTCTTGGGGAGAAAGCCCGAGGAGGAGTTGGTTAAAGTTTGGAGGACGAAAACCGAAAAAAACGGCGTGGTTTCCGACGCTTTTTTCCGACGCCGAATTCAAAATGGCCGACTTCCTGTACGTAATTTTATATCCCTCCAAGAGCGTTTTTTGTTTGTCTCCGCACCCTAGATATGCGTAGCGAGTTTCGTCCGTTTACGTGAAAGTTTAAGTTTTTGAGGAGTTAACACCGTGTTTTATGGCGAGGGATGCGCGTTGCCATGGAAACGCCACATTAAGTAACATTGTATTTGATGTAGAGCTGTTCAGGGCCTCAGCGTTAACCATGGTGTGAACTTTGGTGGCGTTCTGAGCATGTCAGTTTGAGTTATGACATCATCGTGTTCCATGGCGAGGGATGCGTTGCCAAGGCAACAGCTTTTGAGGAAAACTCCCTATTGTCATATTGAGGTGTTGAGGGCCGGACCATTGACTGTCATCTGAAGTCTGGTGGCGTTTGGACGATTTTCCATTGAGTTAAGACAACATTGTGTTTTATGGCGAGGGATGCGCGTTGCCATGGAAACGCCACATTAAGTAACATCGGATTTGATGTAGAGCCGTTCGGGGCGTCAGTGTTAACCATCGTGTGAAGTTTGGTGGCGTTCCGAGCGTGTCAGTTTGAGTTATGACTTCATCTTGTTCCGTGGCGAGGGATGGCCTAGCACGGAGCGAAGGCTAAATTCGGCGGCGAATCGAGACGCGACCCGAGAAATTTAGGGTCTTGGGGAGAAAGCCCGAGGAGGAGTTGGTTAAAGTTTGGAGGACGAAAACTGAAAAAAACGGCGTGGTTTCCGACGCTTTTTTCCGACGCCGAATTCAAAATGGCCGACTTCCTGTACGTAATTTGATATCCCTCCAAGAGCATTTTTTGTTTGTCTCCGCACCCTAGATATGCGTAGCGAGTTTCGTCCGTTTACGTGAAAGTTTAAGTTTTTGAGGAGTTAACACCGTGTTTTATGGCGAGGGATGCGCGTTGCCATGGAAACGCCACATTAAGTAACATTGTATTTGATGTAGAGCTGTTCAGGGCCTCAGCGTTAACCATGGTGTGAAGTTTGGTGGCGTTCTGAGCATGTCAGTTTGAGTTATGACATCATCGTGTTCCATGGCGAGGGATGCGTTGCCAAGGCAACAGCTTTTGAGGAAAACTCACTATTGTCATATTGAAGTGTTGAGGGCCGGACCATTGACTGTCATCTGAAGTCTGGTGGCGTTTCGACGATTTTCCATTGAGTTAAGACAACATTGTGTTTTATGGCGAGGGATGCGCGTTGCCATGGAAACGCCACATTAAGTAACATCGGATTTGATGTAGAGCTGTTCGGTGCGTCGGTGTTAACCATCGTGTGAAGTTTGGTGGCGTTCCGAGCGTGTCAGTTTGAGTTATGACATCATCTTGTTCCGTGGCGAGGGATGGCCTAGCACGGAGCGAAGGCTAAATTCGGCGGCGAATCGAGACGCGACCCGAGAAATTTAGGGTCTTGGGGAGAAAGCCCGAGGAGGAGTTGGTTAAAGTTTGGAGGACGAAAACCGAAAAAAACGGCGTGGTTTCCGACGCTTTTTTCCGACGCCGAATTCAAAATGGCCGACTTCCTGTACGTAATTTGATATCCCTCCAAGAGCGTTTTTTGTTTGTCTCCGCACCCTAGATATGCGTAGCGAGTTTCGTCCGTTTACGTGAAAGTTTAAGTTTTTGAGGAGTTAACACCGTGTTTTATGGCGAGGGATGCGTTGCCATGGAAACGGCATACGGTGACATCTCAGATTTCACGTAGAGCTGTTGAGGCATGGACCGGTGATATAAAAGTGAAGATTGGGGGACGATGGGACCGTGTCCATTGGAGTTACAGCGACACCGTGTTTTATGGGGAGGGATGCGTTGCCATGGAAACGGCACACGGTGAGATCTCAGATTTCACGTAGAGCTGTTGAGGCATGGACCGGTGATATAAAAGTGAAGATTGGGGGACGATGGGACCGTGTCCATTGGAGTTACAGCGACACCGTGTTTTATGGCGAGGGATGCGCGTTGCCATGGAAACGCCACATTAAGTAACATTGTATTTGATGTAGAGCTGTTCAGGGCCTCAGTGTTAACCATGGTGTGAAGTTTGGTGGCGTTCTGAGCATGTCAGTTTGAGTTATGACATCATCGTGTTCCATGGCGAGGGATGCGTTGCCAAGGCAACAGCTTTTGAGGAAAACTCACTATTGTCATATTGAGGTGTTGAGGGCCGGACCGTTGACTGTCATCTGAAGTCTGGTGGCGTTTGGACGATTTTCCATTGAGTTAAGACAACATTGTGTTTTATGGCGAGGGATGCGCGTTGCCATGGAAACGCCACATTAAGTAACATTGTATTTGATGTAGAGCTGTTCAGGGCCTCAGTGTTAACCATGGTGTGAAGTTTGGTGGCGTTCTGAGCATGTCAGTTTGAGTTATGACATCATCGTGTTCCATGGCGAGGGATGCGCGTTGCCATGGCAACGGCATATGATGACATCCCATAATTGGCGTAGAGCTGTTCACTCATAAGAACATGATACAGACACAGGTACAACAGCGAGTGTATTCCCCATGACAGACAGTCTGTGTATGGTTCTTGTTTAACTTTTGTCCAGTTATTGAACAGATATGAGGAGCTGTAAGCTAAGCTAACAGCTAACGGCTAACGGCTGATGGTTTTCTGATTCAACGTCAGTCACTAGGCAGAAAACCCTGAGGCAGGCAGGCTGAGATCCTCATCGCTGATTGGCTACTTGTCACACACACACACACACACACACACACACACACACACACACACACACACACACACACACACACACACACACACACACACACACACACACACACACACAACATTAGTTGACATTCAAATGTATACATTATATTCTGATTGGAGGGGAGAAAACAAACATTTTGAATTCGGAGCACTGTGGTTGGTCGCTCATTTTTTTTGAATTCTCTATATATTGTTTGGTTGACCCAGAGCCTGTCCTCTCTTCATCTTCTCTTGACTGAGGTGAGTGATCATTCCTCTTGTCAATTCATTGTAAAGCTGGTTAAATGATTGCATAGCTTAAATAAAGTAATTGTTTAAGTCATTCAACTATGAACAATTCAATATATTTAAACGAAATGAATGAACGTTTGGGA
>CM051023.1:1180596-1193096 GCA_027704905.1 Muraenolepis orangiensis | reverse complement strand
TGTGTGTGTGTGTGTGTGTGTGTGTGTGTGTGTGTGTGTGTGTGTGTGTGTGTGTGTGTGTGTGTGTGTGTGTGTGTGTGTGTGTGTGTGTGGCCTGTAATGTATTTATGACGCTTTTTTGTGAAGATCTGAAATTCGACTGTGTGTGTCCGGTGGGGTGGGTGTGTGTGATGACAGTGTGTGTGTCTGTGGTGTCTATTTTCCATCACAAGAGTTTAATAATGCTTATTAATGCTGTGTTTTTCCCCACAGAGTTACTGCTTTGAGCAATTTTCTAACGGTGAGTTGTGGTCCAAGACACTGTCAGTAGCATAAAGTATAATGAAAACAGATTTTATTAGTGTAAATCTGTGATTAGCAGCTTGTATACAATTGCTAATTGTTTTGTTTATAACTGTATTGTATGCTAAGCTATGCGATTGTATGGTACATTGTGTTAAGTAATTATATTTCCATGTCTGTGATGCTGATTAGTTTCTTCTCTGTTCTAGCTACCTAACAACCTACCGGCTTGATCAGCTACCCAACTACCTTCACGATCTACCTTCACCACCTACTCCTCTACCTTCACCACCTACTCCTCTACCTTCACCACCTACTCCTCTACCTTCACCACCTACTCCTCTACCTTCACCACCTACTCCTCTACCTTCACCACCTAGTCATCTACCTTCACCACCTACTCCTCTACCTTCACCACCTACTCCTCTACCTTCACCACCTAGTCATCTACCTTCAGCACCCAGCTTTATCTCGTGCGCATTTACAGTAAGTACATTTTGGTTGAACAGGATGCATCCTGTTCAACATTCCATTGCAGTTGAAAGAAGTAATTGTGTAATTATTTGTACTATTTAAGGGGTCTGCTAATGTCTTTATTAATTATAACAATGCCTACATACTTTCAGATGCCACGTGGTAAATCTGCCCGCCGTTCCCAGGCTGCAAAGCAACGCGTCGGTGTGACACGACGCGTGGGTCATCAGCAGCTTGGCACTGCCAGTTTGGCACGTAAGTAGTCGTGGATTTTGTCATTCAATTTTGTATATGTTCATTGTAAAATGTGTTTGCATGTGCATTTTTTACAGGCAGGCTCGTGGGCAAGCGAGCTAGTTATGATGAGGAGAATTAACTGAAATACACTTTATTTCTTTGCACTTCATTTTTAGATAACTGTCACGAAGCAGTGTTTGAAACATGGATTTGTTTTAAATTTATACATTTTAAAATTCAATCACCGGTGTGACCCTATATGCATTTGAGCCCTTTCCCTTCTACAATCCTCTGCACGTGCCCGTTTACAGGTGTTATTGTAGGAAGGTGTGTTATTACATCATTTAAGAATTGTAAAGGTTCATGAAGTTTAATGTCGGTGTCATTTTCTCTGTTTTTAAATAGCCGCCGGCGGTACTGGTGACCGCCATCGAGTGCGGAAATGGCCAATGTCGTCCTTGACCGGACGACAACACAAAGTCGTCATACCAGCCGAGTCTCCGGACAAGCAGGTATGAATTGTTTTCGGATTTTTTAACAAATTCTGGGTAATCATTAGTGATTTTCATTTGAAATAATGTCTTCTGTTGTTACAGTTTGTCCTCCTTGTTGGAGATTCACATCTCCGTTCCATCGTGGATGGAATTGTGAAGATGCCAGAGGGAAGGTTTTCCTTTGGTGCCATGTCCACACCCGGGGCATGCGCAACCCAGCTGCGAACCGAGGCAGCCAATGCTGTGCTGCCTAGGGCACCAGATGCAGTCTGTGTGATGGCTCCGGGCAACAACCTGACATCCAGTAGGACCATCACTGAATCGGGAGAGGATTTTGCCCAGCTCCTCAGGACTGCCTGCAGTCGCTGGCCTAACGTAAGCTTATTTTTGATTGTATTTATTATAGTATCAATTGTTATTGATGATGTGGTTGTATGTTGATGTATTTCTGAAAAATTGACATTTTGATCAACAAAAGTACCTTTGTAACTTTAATTAGGTTTTTGCCATGGACTTCCCCCCGCGCCTTACCGTTGACCCCGACTACCAAGACATGCTGCGTCAGGAATTTCGTCGTGTTGCAGCACGTATCGGTATGTTTAACAAATATTTAGGTTCGAGTACCGTAAATCATTTGTATAATTTTCCTACTTTTCATTATTCTTTGTTTTAAAAGAGCAAAATATAATATCTGTGTGGATATGTTGGTAATTGATCTTGTTGTTTTTTTTAGGCGTGAAGTACACTACAATTGCAGAGTACTTCCCTTGGAGAAAACTTGACCTGTGGAGCAGAGATGGCGTGAGTGACATGGCAAAACGTTTTCCATTCTGTATACTTGTTTGTAGTTGAAATTCCAAGTTGCGTCGTTGAAAAAACACATTGAATGGTATGTGCTATTTGTAAATGTATTTGTATTTGCTGGTTTTCGCAGGTGCACTTGAGTGACAGTGCGGGAATGGCAATCCTGGTCGGTTCTATCTGGAACGCGACATACATGCAACTCGTTCCAGCCGAGCCGAAGCCATCTCCTGTTGTCCACAGAAGATCACCGCCTGCGAGGAGAGTCACTCCGAGGGTGATTGTCAAAGGAGAGGTTGCCAAATCACCGCAACTGGATCCTTCCAAGTGGACCGTTTTCGGCCGGGGCAGGAAGGTAATTGTGCGGTTGACGTCTTTCAATAAGAGTGATATTCCCTGAGCGGTTTGCCTTGATAATGGTGGAAGAGTACCCATTTGATTAACACAAGCTATGCTATTTATCTTTACAGAGGAGCCAACACGATGAACCTGAGCAGTCCATTGTTGCACTTAAACAAGCAGGGACTGTTCAGCAGGAGGTAGGTCAACTTTGTGTTATGCTTTAAATCATTGGGGTTTGTTTATTGCAGTTTAGATCTGCATTTCTTTTCCTTTTTCTAAAACAGTGTTTCTTCATTTTGATTTGACAGGAATTGGAGGAGAGTTTTCTTCCGCTGACTCCTGTGTGGTTCAGCAGTGCAATGTTGGTTGAGATGGACAAGATTAGTCCATCCCATCTTCCTGGCCCTGATGAGTGCACACCACCGGTTCCAAAACGGCAAAAGGTAATTACTTTGTTGCTTTGTATGTCGGTCGATGCCCTATTATAAAATGTCTCCTTCCTGACAAACTTTAAATGTATTACAGCGAGGACAACTTCTACTGTCCATAAGGAGTTATTAGTGGAGAATTAATCCTTTTGTTTTCCTTACGTTAGAAAGCCAAGATGGAGCCGAAGCAGAGGGCTCCTGCCTCCAAGAGGACCCTGGCAAAGCGACAGGTTGTTCTTGTTTTCTTCTTTTTTAAAGGCAATATAGGACTTGTTTAAAACTAAGAAGTGACACGAATATCGGTGGTGTTATTTATTCTCAAGTTGACTTAACTGTTTTGTTTTTGTAGGGGGAGGCAGCTCCCACGGTTGTGGAGGTGATTTCCAGGCCACCTACCAGTAGAAGGACAGTTGCTGTGGAGCAGCAGGTCTGTGCTCTTTGCGTGAAGGATGTGCTTTTTAGTTTTTTAGAGTGACATTTTAATGAATAATGCTAATTTATTTAAAACTAAGAAGTGACACGAATATCGGTGGTGTGATTTATTCTCAAGTTGACTTAACTGTTTTGTTTTTGTAGGGGGAGGCAGCTCCCACGGTTGTGGAGGTGATTTCCCGGCCACCTACCAGTCGAGGGACAGTTGCTGTGGAGCAGCAGGTCTGTGGTCTTTGTGTGAAGGATGTGCTTTTTAGTTTTTTAGAGTGACATTTGAATGAATAATGCTAATTTATTGACATTGTTACTTTTGTGGAGGTGGAGCCATCGCCAGGAGTGGAGCCATTGTCCAGCGTAGAGTCATCACTGAGCGTGGAGCCATCACCCAGCGTGATCGTGGATGTTGATGATGACAACAGACGGAGAACAGGTAAGGGCCACGCTTGCACGTGTTCAGAAAAAGTGCAGTCGGCTGTTGTCGCAGGGACCGATGTGAGGTATGCATCCGTTTCCGACGACGACGTATCTGTTGCATGTTCTATAGCGGCTGCGATCAAACATTTGATCGCGCCTGTGTGTACGTGGAGCAGTACAGATATCGATGCCATACGTGTTGCCGGGTCAAAGCTGAACTCGTTTGTATTAGGGGAAGCCCGTCAATCGAATGTAAAGCCAAAGAACTTGTGCAGGTTGGTTGAGCAGACCAGTGTGTATGGGCGTAAGTGGAAGGTCAATATGGGTCTGACAGTGTACGGGCAATTGAATTCGTCTGAAGGGGAACAGGTATTGTCGGAGAAGCTGCTTGAACACTTGTCCAGGGATGGCATGTGTCTGTTTGCCCTAAATTCCGCAGCCAGTGCCATTATTCAACACAATGACTTTATTGTGGTCGTTGATTGTGGCACACGTGGTGCGTCTGGGTTAGCATCCAGTTGTGGCAAATCTGTAGCCGTGTTCAACACATGCCCTAATGACCTGATGCTTTACATCAGCAGTCTCAGTGATTCGTTTAATGCACAGAAGTTTAGCATTACAAGCCTTTCTGTGAAAGCAGCTGAAGTCAATTCGGAGACGGCTAGAGTAATTTCAGACAGTGATAGGGACATGGGGTGTGTCAGGGGAACATTCAGTCAGGGTGACCAACAGTTTAAATATGCAGGACTTCAGTGCATGGCTGTAAGTTTGGTAGGCATAGCGCAACACAAAATTGACAGCGTGTTCACATGGCAGACCGACAACCTGGATAAAGTCGTAGTTCTCGGTGACAATCTGTACACCTCCCTGCGTGACCAACAAGGTGTCAGAGGGGGATACACACTACTTTCGGTTCCAGATCTGCCCAAGGAGAGCATTATCGACGGACAAAGGTTTCAGTTTGAGTACAGTGATTTTGTGTCCGGAGATGTGGATGTAGTTGAGGGGTATCTCATCGACGAGGGTGTGCAGACCACTTTAAAATCCGGACTGGAAAGGATGTGTAGTAACTTTGACACATGCTTTCTGACAATGAATGGCGCTACATGTGCCATCATTGGTCAAGGTGGACACTACGCAGTGGTGGACTCCCATGCACGCAGTGCGTCTGGGATGAGCGATAGCGAGGGGCGTAGTGTTGTTCTGTATTTCAGATGCCTTGAAAATTTGTTTGAATACATATGGACATTTGCAGCGTTCCTCAAGAAGTCTCAAAAACTGTTTGAGATCGCTGGTGTCCGAGTCACTCACATAGGCCCAATTGAAAGCAGTAATCTGTCTTTGGGTCCAACAGTGACTCCCAAAACGACAGAGACTGATTCGGCTTGTAGTTCAGCTATTCAGTCCACAGGTGGCTGCACCGCAGTTAATTCAGACGTAGTTTTTGTCAGAGAAGTAACAAGTGGACGAGTGCAGTTTAGTCCTCTTAGCAATCAACTTGCACAAGCTCTTTGTGACCGGTTACATGTGCGGTCAGAGAAAGTAGATGTTGCGTCTACGCAAATTGGTTTAATAGGGGTTCCATGTGTCAACGACAAAATAGAGGGTGACGGAAACTGTTTCTTTAGAGCAGTGAGTCAAGCTGTGTGTGGTACACAAAGGCATCACACAATAATTAGGCGTGCGGTGGTTCATCAAATGCAGAGCAATGCTGTTTCTTATGAGCGTATTTTGACCTCTTCCATGTCAGAATACCTCAGCACATCCAAAATGCGTGAGGTTGGCAGTTGGGCAACAGAATTAGAAATTCAAGCAGCAGCCGATTGTTTTGGGGTAAATATATTCACATATTGTCATCCACGCTGGTTAAAATATAGTTGCGAGAACGGGCAGTCGTCTAATCAGGGGGTTTATTTGGAAAACCGCAATGGTAACCATTATGAGGCTGTTGTGTGTGTAAAACAACCTAATTTGCATAGTTGTTATGGGTATTGCAAAGTGGACACTTGTTGTACATCGTCTGCTGGGGAAAAGAGTGATGTAAGTGAAATCACTCTTGAATTTAATCCTTTGTGCAATGAAGTGGCAAAAACACTTTGCACAAAGTTGAATATAGACTTTGAAAAGCAGGATGTACAGGGACCTACAGTAACTGGGTCCCTAGGTGTGGTCTGTAAGACCGAAAAAATTAAAGCGGACGCCAATAGTTTCTTCGGAGCGGTAGCTCATGTTCTCAGTGGTTCTCAGAAGAGCCATAGAAAGATTCGAACGGCAGTTGTAAAGCATATGATGAATCACGCAGAACAAACAAAATTAGTGGGGGAAATGCTTCAATTTCAGACTACATTCAGAAGTCTCAGATGAAGTATGTAGGACATTGTGCCACAGATGTAGAAATCCAAGGGACAGCAAATGCTCTTGGAGTGGACATTTTTATCTGCAGTGGGGAAAAATGGCTCAAATACACGTGTAATTGTGCAATGCTTTCAAAAGAAAAAATATACTTGAAAGATTGTGATAAAAATCATTTTGAGCCAGTGGTTTGTATCAAACCTTATGATAAACAAGGGTGCTAAATTGTGTAAAGTGGGGGGTTTGTCAGAGACACGGTATATGCGTAGCAGTGTCGATATCTGTACTGGGAAGGGTGGGGTTAAAGAGAATGCAGAGAGTGTTGCAAACAGCTGGAGTGGTAGGCGTTCAACATATTTAAAAAGAGATACAGGTCAGACATTAAACTGCATTATAAAAGTAACACAATGTACCAGCAAAGGATTAGGGATGCGTCCATGAAAAAGTATAGACGAAACGTATTACATAGAGAGAAAGTTAGAGCACTAAGCAAACAGAAATATAGACTAAACGTATTACATAGAGAGAAAGTTAGAGCACTAAGCAAACAGAACTATAGACTAAACGTATTACATAGAGAGAAAGTTAGAGCATTTAGCCAACGTCAATATGGGCAAAATCCATTACATAGAGAGAAACTTAGAGCACTAAGCAAACAGAAATATAGACTAAACGTATTACATAGAGAGAAAGTTAGAGCACTAAGCAAACATAACTATAGACTAAATGTATTACATAGAGAGAAAGTTAGAGCATTTAGCCAACGTCAATATGGGCAAAATCCATTACATAGAGAGAAACTTAGAGCACTAAGCAAACAGAAATATAGACTAAACGTATTACATAGAGAGAAAGTTAGAGCATTTAGCCAACGTCAATATGGGCAAAATCCATTACATAGAAAGAATGTAAAAAGCATCAGTTCAAAAACGTATCACGGTAATCCAGATTTTAAGAAGCGAGTAACAGCTAGCAACAAATTGAAGAGGCAACAAATGCAACAAAATAGAGAGGAATTTGATAATGTAATGCATCAGTTTTTGGCCAAAGTTAAGAATGGACCAGTTTTTGTGTGTAGCTGCTGCGAGAGGCTGTTATTTGAATCGCAGGCCTTGCACTGTAAAAAAGACAAATATAAGGATCAAAAAGTAGCTAATAAATGCATCCGAGACACATATTTCCACACATGTACTGATGGCTGTGAAGTACCCTGTGTTTGGATAGAAATTGGGAGAGGACAGCTTTGGATCTGCAGCAACTGCGATCAAAAACTTAAGAGAGGTGTGATGCCACCTGAATGTGTTTTAAATAATTTGGCAGTAGACCCCATTCCCCCAGAATTGGCTTGTTTGAACAGCATAGAGCAGCATTTAATTGCCCAAAATATACCCTTTATGAAGATGGTGGCATTGCCCAAAGGTGGGCAAAATGGAGTACACGGACCGGTGACGTGTGTTCCAGCCAATATAGTCCAAACTACAAATTTGCTCCCCCGCTCAAGTATGGAAGGTTCCATTTTACGTATAAAGTTAAAGCGTAAGTTGACCTACAAAGGTCATTATAAATATCAATTTGCAGACCCAATGCGCATAAAGCGTGCATTAAAATATTTAAAAATAAGCAATAAGCACTATAGGGATATTGAATTTAATACAACTTGGTATAACGAGTTTCATAGGGAGGATGAAGATCAGGACATGGCCGTGGATAGTGATCTGAAAATTGCGGATCAGTTTTCCGATAGAGAATTGAACAGGGCCCCAGCAGAAGGCAATAGTCCCTTAAAAAAAAGTTCATGCATTCCTGTAGGGGTTCCCGAGTTTGAGGAACTCGATGACGCTCTGCTTTATGAGTTTATGAGGGAACGGGATGATGACTTTGTAGACAATTCGACCTTGATGGATTTGCCAACTAACAAAACGTCTGATGCTAATGCTGACGATGAGCTTTTACACGACAGGCAACAGCATTGCATGTTTCAGGACACATGCCTGATGCCTGTTGATATTGGACAGGAAGTGTTGGATCAGTATTTTGATAGAACATTAAATGTCGCTCCAGCAGAGGGTAATAGTCCTGTGACGCTGTTAGCAGACATTTCCAACGAAGCAAAATGCTTTCCTGTATTGTTCCCACTGGGCATTAACACATACCATGATTCGAGACCCCGCAAGCTAACAGTAGCCCGCTATTTGAATATGCGTGTTTTAAATGCTGATGTTAGGTTTGCACAAAATATAGAATACATTTTTTATGCTCAGTATTTGTCTGAGGTGCAACAAGTATTGTCCAGTGTGTCTATTGCTTTGCGAAAAGGCAAAGCAGGCTTTCCATCCAAACCGATAGAACATAATTTGTTGGATCAGGAAACCATCAGAAAACTGTTGCAATATGATGATGGCTTTCGTTTTCTGTCACCTATTCGAGGCACTCCAGCATTTTGGCAGCGCGCACAGAGTGACCTCCTAGCTTGCGTGCATCAACTCGGTGTGCCTACCTGGTTTTGTTCATTCTCTTCGGCTGATCTTCGGTGGACAAATCTCCTCGACGCCATTTTAAAACAGGAAGGTAGAACACAGACCGCTGAAGATTTAGATTGGGCAGACAGATGTGAACTCTTGCGTCGTAATCCTGTGACAGCGGCCAGGATGTTTGACTATAGATGGAATTGTTTTTTAAAAGAAGTTCTTATGTCCCCCTCCCACCCAATAGGCAAGATTGTAGACTATTTCTATCGCGTCGAGTTTCAGCAGCGTGGCTCACCTCATGTGCATTGCTTGTTTTGGATTGAGAATGCACCCAAAATTGATAAGAATACAGATGAAGAGGTGATTCAATTCATCGACACATATGTGACATGTGAATTACCGTCACAAGATGAGCCGTTAAAGGACATTGTGACATCTGTGCAACAGCATTCCAAAAGACACTCTAAAACGTGTAAGAAAAACAACACTGTGTGTCGATTTAATTTCCCCAGGCCAGCTACTGCTAGTACATTTATATGTCGCAGCGCTGAAGATGAATGCTTAGCCGAATGCGTATGTAACTTGACACCATGTCAGTGTGTAAAAGTAGAGTCTTTGACCGAAAAAAGGGAGAAGAAGGAGTCTGCAGTTAAAATTCTGAACTCCGTCAAACTTGCTCTTTCAGACGAAAATGTAACATTTGAAAGAGTGGAAGAATTATTTGAAAGTCTGGGGATTAACCAAGCGATCTTCGAGGCTGCTTACAAATTGCTTGGTAGAAAGACACACGTTGTATTGAGAAGACAAATTGGCGAAGTCTGGATTAATCAATACAACAAACTACTCTTAAAATGCTGGAATGCCAACATGGACATTCAGTATGTGGTCAATGCCTATGCATGTGTGGTCTATATCATTTCCTATATCTCCAAGGCAGAAAAGGAAATGGGATTATTATTGGGTAATGCACATAAAGAAGCATCACAGCAGGGCAATCTAGATGCCAAGGATGCATTTAAAAAGTTAGGCAGTGTGTATTTACACAACCGAGATGTGTGTGCCCAAGAGGCGGTCTACAGATTGACAAACATGTCCCTGAAGACCTGCTCTCGCTTGGTCCAATTTGTGCCAACAGGCAAAAATCCAATTAAAATAAGTAGGCCATTAAGCGTGCTGAAACAGATGGCAGATACAAATAGTCTAACCACAGACAACATGTGGATGACCGGCTTTGTGGACCGGTACAAAAACCGGCCAAACGACGCAGTGTTTAATAATATGTGTTTGGCAACATTCGCATCGGAATACAGGGTTATGTCACAGAGTGAAAGTTCGAAAAATGCCATCGAACTCCAAAATAATTTCGGGTTTATTATTAAAAGAACGCGAACAAAACCGGCAGTTTTGCGTTATGCCAAATTTTCCAAAACAAAGTCTGCGGAACTATTTTTCTACAGCAATTTTCAATTGTTTCTGCCGTATCGCATCGACGAGCAGTTAAAGCCACACAATTGGGAAACGTGTGAAGAGTTTTACATGAGCGGTCGAGTTACATTTGCCGACGGATCCAGACAGCTGGTGAAATCGGTGGTCGACGCCAATAGAGCTATGTTTGAACTCGATTCGGATGAATTACAAAGAATCCAAGAGTCTTTAGACGGTAATGTAGATTTTGAGGACGCTTGGTGTGACCTGTGCCCCGAACAGGAATTGGAAAATCTTCAATGCATAGAAGAGCGGGAAAAATTGAAACCGTAGACGGGGAACAAATTGACGCCATTCCCGATCTTGCCGTTAGTAATGGGCAAATTGGCCATTTAGAAAAGACAAACAATATTTTGAGCAGAAGCCAAGGGCTGAAATTAGTTCGGTCTCTAAACGAAACACAAATGTCTATTTTTTATCAAATACGACAATGGTGTTTAGACAAAATCTCGGGTAAAAATCCGGCGCCGTTTCACGTATTTATAACGGGCGGTGCCGGGACGGGAAAGAGTCATTTGATCAAGGCTCTGCAGTATGAGACGACCAGGTTGCTCTCGACACTCTGTGAAAACCCTGATTCTGTGTGTGTGTTGTTGACCGCCCCGACTGGAATTGCCGCATACAATTTAGACGCGGCAACTATCCATAACACCTTTAGCATCGGCGTTAATTCCAAATTACCCTATACACCTTTAGGCGAGGACAAAACAAATAGTCTGCGTGCCAAATATAGAAATGTGGAAATTGTAATTGTCGATGAAATATCCATGGTCGATCACAAGCTCATGGCATATATTCATGGCAGATTGCGTCAAATTAAACAATGTAATGATTATTCCCCATTTGGCAGAGTTAGTGTGGTAGTGGTTGGAGATTTTTTCCAGCTGCCACCAGTTAAAGGAAACGCCCTGTACGTAGAAAAGGTAGGATTTAACCTGTGGCACAACCTATTTAGCATTGTAGAGCTTAAAACAATAGTCAGGCAGAAAGATATTGTTTTTGCGGAACTGCTAAATAGGTTGAGGACACGCTCAAAAGAAACAGCTTTGTCAGCTAGTGACATTGATTTGTTGAAGAGCTGTGAAACAGGTGAAGAAAGTTCAGCATTACACATTTTCCCCACAAACGCTCAGGTTAATGACCATAATCTTGTGCAGCTGTTGAAAACATGCCCGGAACATGTCGAAATAGAAGCTCAGGATACTGGCCATAACAGAAAAACTGGAAAACTTGAGTTAAAACGTGGACATCACATCAACGTGTATCAAAGCTATTTAGCGGAACGTTTGGTTGTCGGGGAAAATGCTCGTGTAATGTTGACCAAAAATCTAGATGTGACGGACGGGCTGGTGAACGGGGTATGCGGCACGGTGAGACACATTGCGATTGCGCAAGGTGAAAGATTTCCACAAACTGTGTACGTCCATTTTGACGATGACAGAGTCGGGGCACAGCGCAGGAAAGACTCTGCAAATGCATCAAGTCAATTAGTGAACTGTACACCGATTTTTCCAGAAGAGGATAGAGTCACCGTTAAAGGTGGGTTGCGTCGGCAATTTCCCCTTAAACTGGCTTGGGCTTGTACAGTACATAAGGTGCAAGGGATAACTGTCGATAGAGCTGTGGTGTCACTTAAAAAAGTATTCGCTGCTGGACAGGCATATGTGGCATTAAGTCGTGTTACAAATTTATCCGGCTTAATCATTCAAGATTTTCAACCTAATGCCATCTATTGCAAAACAAATGTTACGCAAGCAATTCAGTGCATGCCGCAGTTTCTACGTGAAGATAGGATCCACCACAAATTGCACACAGATTTTACTGTGTTTTTGACAAATGTGCAAAGTTTGACACGTCATGTCGAAGATTTGACCCTTTGTACACAGCATTTACAGCCAAACTGTATTGCTGTTACAGAGACATGGCTGTCTGCTGTCTCATCATTTGACGACATTAACATCAGCGGTTATACATTTGCTAGTTGTTCTCGAAGTGCATCTTACACCAGCGAGAACCCAGCATTGGTTGCTCTGAAAGACCAACAACGTGGTGGTGTTGGCATATATAGCGCAAACAGTATTGAATTTAGTATTCTTCAATTGCCAGATGTAAATTTAGAATGTATAGTGTACAACTGTTTGCCTCACAACATATTAATTGGGGTAATTTATAGACCACCATCATATCCCATTTCTTTGTTTAAAGAACATTTAGGCAAATTACTCGATTTGTTAGATCTATTCGGTGACACAATTGCTCTGATGGGTGATTTCAATGATGACATTTTAAAA
>CM051023.1:1159052-1180096 GCA_027704905.1 Muraenolepis orangiensis | reverse complement strand
ATCTAAGTTGCGACACTTCTGAAGCGCGTGCAAAATTTGGTGAGTTTTCACATATGTTGCGGGGGGTCAAAGTGCCCGCGAAGATTTAAAATAATAATAATAAATAATAATAATAATAATTAAAGCTGCGAGCAGCGTTGAACGGGTCTGAGTTCTGGCGGCCGCTTTTTGAGGAAAACTCACGATTTTCATATTAAATGGCGTTTTTCCCATTCCGAATTGTAAATGGCCGACTTCCTGTCGGTAATTTTATACTCGTCCGATAGCGTTTTTTGTTTGTCTCCGCACCCTACATATGCGTAGCGAGTTTCGTCCGTTTACGTGAAAGTTAAAGTTTTTGAGGAGTTAACGTTAAAACCGGAAGCGGGCGTTGCCACGGTAACGCAACATTAAGTAACGTCGGATTTGATGTAGAGCCGTTCGGGGCGTCGGTGTTAACCGTCGTGTAAAGTTTGGTGGCGTTCCGAGCTTGTCAGTTTGAGTTATGACATCATCGTGTTCCGTGGCGAGGGATGGCGTAGCACGGAGCGAAGGCTAAATTCGGCCGCGAATCGAGACGCGACCCGACAAATTTGGAGTCTTGGGGAGAAAGCCCGAGGAGGAGTTGGTTAAAGTTTGGAGGACGAAAACCGAAAAAAACGGCGTTGTTTTTTCCGACGCTTTTTTCCGACGCCGAATTCAAAATGGCCGACTTCCTGTACGTAATTTTATATCCCTCCGATAGCGTTTTTTGTTTGTCTCCGCACCCTAGATATGCGTAGCGAGTTTCGTCCGTTTACGTGAAAGTTAAAGTTTTTGAGGAGTTAACGTTAAAACCGGAAGCGGGCGTTGCCATGGTAACGCCACATTAACTAACATCGGATTTGATGTAGAGCTGTTCGGGGCGTCGATGTTAACCGTCGTGTGAAGTTTGGTGGCGTTCCGAGCGTGTCAGTTTGAGTTATGACATCATCGTGTTCCGTGGCGAGGGATGGCGTAGCACGGAGCGAAGGCTAAATTCGGCGGCGAATCGAGACGCGACCCGAGAAATTTGGAGTCTTCGGGAGGAAGCCCCAGGAGGAGTTGGTTAAAGTTTGGAGGACGAAAACCGAAAAAAACGGCGTTGTTTTTTCCGACGCTTTTTTCCGACGCCGAATTCAAAATGGCCGACTTCCTGTACGTAATTTTATATCCCTCCGATAGCGTTTTTTGTTTGTCTCCGCACCCTACATATGCGTAGCGAGTTTCGTCCGTTTACGTGAAAGTTAAAGTGTCGGGGAGTTAACGTTAACGTTTTGTTCCGACGCCGAATTCAAAATGGCCGACTTCCTGTACGTAATTTTATATCCCTCCGATAGCGTTTTTTGTTTGTCTCCGCACCCTAGATATGCGTGGCGAGTTTCGTTCGTTTACATGAAAGTTAAAGTGTTGGGGAGTTAACGTTAAAAACGGAAGTGGGCGTTGCCATGGTAACGCCACATTAAGTAACATCGGATTTGATGTAGAGCTGTTCAGGGCGTCAGTGTTAACCATCGTGTGAAGTTTGGTGGCGTTCCGAGCATGTCAGTTTGAGTTATGACATCATCGTGTTCCGTGGCGAGGGATGGCGTAGCACGGAGCGAAGGCTAAATTCGGCGGCGAATCGAGACGCGACCCGACAAATTTGGAGTCTTCGGGAGGAAGCCCCAGGAGGAGTTGGTTAAAGTTTGGAGGACGAAAACCGAAAAAAACGGCGTTGTTTTTTCCGACGCTTTTTTCCGACGCCGAATTCAAAATGGCCGACTTCCTGTACGTAATTTTATATCCCTCCGATAGCGTTTTTTGTTTGTCTCCGCACTCTACATATGCGTAGCGAGTTTCGTCCGTTTACGTGAAAGTTAAAGTGTCGGGGAGTTAACGTTAACGTTTTGTTCCGACGCCGAATTCAAAATGGCCGACTTCCTGTGCGTAATTTTATATCCCTCCGATAGCGTTTTTTGTTTGTCTCCGCACCCTAGATATGCGTACCGAGTTTCGTCCGTTTACGTGAAAGTTAACATTTTTGAGGAGTTAACGTTAAAAACCTTCTGAGCATGTCAGTTGGAGTTCTGACATCATCGTGTTCCATGGCGAGGGATGGCCTGGCATTAGAGGGAACGCGAAATTCGGAACCAACTCACGGCTATGCCGTGCGAAAAAAAAAAATTCTGTGGATAACTTAAGGTCTCCCATGTCTCGAGACGCTACCCGACAAATTTGGAGTCTGTCGGATAAAGTCCCTAGGAGGAGTTCGTTAAAGTGCGGAGGGTGAAAAACGCGATAAATCGGGTTTTTTCCGACGCCGAAATCAAAATTCCCGACATCCTGTACTTAATGTGAAATCGCTCCAAGAGCGTTTTTTGTTAGTCTCCGCACCCTACAAATGCGTCGCGAGTTTCGTTTGTTTACGTGAAAGTTAAAGTGTTGCGGACTTAACGTTAAAAAACGGGAGTGGGCGTGGCCTACGCAATTTTTGACGCAAAGTTCCGAAAGCTATAAAAAAATCTAAGTTGCGACACTTCTGAAGCGCGTGCAAAATTTGGTGAGTTTTCACATATGTTGCGGGGGGTCAAAGTGCCCGCGAAGATTTAAAATAATAATAATAAATAATCGGACCGATTTCAAGTATGCCTGCTTTTCACATGGGCGCTCTGCTTTCTCTGTGTCTACTTTTCGAGTGGGCTACACACTGTCATGATTTCGGGCTGTTTTGCATGGGCTTTGTAGGGTTGTCGCTCGCTTCGCGAGCGATCGCCGGGCGACCGATTTCAATAGGGTCTTCGACGACCTCGGTCTTTGTCTCAGACCCTAATTAAAGCTGCGAGCAGCGTTGAGCGGGTCTGAGTTCTGGCGGCCGCTTTTTGAGGAAAACTCACGATTTTCATATTAAATGGCGTTTTTCCCATTCCGAATTCTAAATGGCCGACTTCCTGTCGGTAATTTTATACTCGTCCGATAGCGTTTTTTGTTTGTCTCCGCACCCTAGATATGCGTAGCGAGTTTCGTCCGTTTACGTGAAAGTTAAAGTTTTTGAGGAGTTAACGTTAAAACCGGAAGCGGGCGTTGCCACGGTAACGCCACATTAAGTAACGTCGGATTTGATGTAGAGCCGTTCGGGGCGTCGATGTTAACCGTCGTGTGAAGTTTGGTGGCGTTCCGAGCGTGTCAGTTTGAGTTATGACATCATCGTGTTCCGTGGCGAGGGATGGCGTAGCATGGAGCGAAGGCTAAATTCGGCGGCGAATCGAGACGCGACCGGAGAAATTCGGAGTCTTCGGGAGGAAGCCCCAGGAAGAGTTGGTTAAAGTTTGGAGGACGAAAACCGAAAAAAACGGCGTGTTTTTTGGCGCTTTTTTCCGACGCCGAATTCAAAATGGCCGACTTCCTGTACGTAATTTTATATCCCTCCGATAAAGTTTTTTGTTTGTCTCCGCACCCTAGATATGCGTAGTGAGTTTCGTCCGTTTACGTGAAAGTTAACATTTTTGAGGAGTTAACGTTAAAAACGTTCTGAGCATGTCAGTTTGAGTTCTGACATCATTGTGTTCCATGGCGAGGGATGACCTGGCATTAGAGCGAACGCGAAATTCGGAACCAACTCACGGGTACGCCGTGCGAAAAAAAAAAATTCTGTGGATAACTTAAGGTCTCCCGTGTCTCGAGACGCTACCCGACAAATTTGGAGTCTGTCGGATAAAGTCCCTAGGAGGAGTTCGTTAAAGTGCGGAGGGTGAAAAACGCGATAAATCGGGTATTTTCCGACGCCGAAATCAAAATTCCCGACATCCTGTACGTAATGTGAAATCGCTCCAAGAGCGTTTTTTGTTAGTCTCCGCACCCTACAAATGCGTCGCGAATTTCGTTTGTTTCCGGGAAAGTTAAAGTTATGCTGCCCGAACGTTAAAAACGGCGTTCGGCGTGGCCTACGCAATTTTTGGCGCAAAGTTGCGAAAGCTAGAAAAATTTCTAAGTTGCGACACTTCTGGGGCGCGTGCAAAATTTGGTGAGTTTTCACATATGTTGCGGGGGGTCAAAGTGCGCGCGAAATACTAAAATAATAATAATAATAATAATAATAAATAATAAATAATCGGACCGATTTCAAGTATGCCTGCTTTTCACATGGGCGCTGTGCTTCTCTGTGTCTACTTTCGTGGGCTACACACTGTCATGATGCGGCTGTTTGCATGGCTTGTAGGGTGCGCTCGCTCGGAGGTGCGGCGACCGATTCAATAGGGTCTTCGACGACTCGGTCTTGTCGACCAATAATAATATCGGACGTTCAGTATGCTGTTTCACATGGCGCTCGCGCCATGTGACTATTTCGAGGGCTCACACGTCTGATTCGGCGTTGCATGGGCTTGTAGGGTGTCGCTCGCTTCGCGAGCGATCGCCGGGCGACCGATTTCAATAGGGTCTTCGACGACCTCGGTCTTTGTCTCAGACCCTAATAATAATTAAAGCTGCGAGCAGCGTTGAACGGGTCTGAGTTCTGGCGGCCGCTTTTCAGGAAAACTCACGATTTTCATATTCAATCGCGTTTTTCCGACGCAAAATTCTAAATGGCCGACTTCCTGTCGGTAATTTTATACTCGTCCGATAGCGTTTTTTGTTTGTCTCTGCACCCTAGATATGCGTAGCGAGTTTCGTTTGTTTACGTGAAAGTGAAAGTTTTTGAGGAGTTAACGTTAAAACCGGAAGCGGGCGTTGCCATGGTAACGCCACATTAACTAACATCGGATTTGATGTAGAGCTGTTCGGGGCGTCGGTGTTAACCGTCGTGTGAAGTTTGGTGGCGTTCCGAGCGTGTCAGTTTGAGTTATGACATCATCGTGTTCCGTGGCGAGGGATGGCCTAGCATGGAGCGAAGGCTAAATTCGGCGGCGAATCGAGACGCGACCGGAGAAATTCGGAGTCTTCGGGAGGAAGCCCCAGGAAGAGTTGGTTAAAGTTTGGAGGACGAAAACCGAAAAAAACGGCGTGTTTTTTGGCGCTTTTTTCCGACGCCGAATTCAAAATGGCCGACTTCCTGTACGTAATTTTATATCCCTCCGATAAAGTTTTTTGTTTGTCTCCGCACCCTAGATATGCGTAGCGAGTTTCGTCCGTTTACGTGAAAGTTAACATTTTTGAGGAGTTAACGTTAAAAACGTTCTGAGCATGTCAGTTTGAGTTCTGACATCATTGTGTTCCATGGCGAGGGATGACCTGGCATTACAGCGAACGCGAAATTCGGAACCAACTCACGGCTACGCCGTGCGAAAAAAAAAAATTCTGTGGATAACTTAAGCTCTCCCATGTCTCGAGACGCTACCCGACAAATTTGGAGTCTGTCGGATAAAGTCCCTAGGAGGAGTTCGTTAAAGTGCGGAGGGTGAAAAACGCGATAAATCGGGTTTTTTCCGACGCGCGAAATCAAAATTCCCGACATCCTGTACGTAATGTGAAATCGCTCCAAGAGCGTTTTTTGTTAGTCTCCGCACCCTACAAATGCGTCGCGAGTTTCGTTTGTTTCCGTGAAAGTTAAAGTGTTGCTGCCCGAACGTTAAAAACGGCGTTCGGCGTGGCCTACGCAATTTTTGGCGCAAAGTTGCGAAAGCTAGAAAAATTTCTAAGTTGCGACACTTCTGGGGCGCGTGCAAAATTTGGTGAGTTTTCACATATGTTGCGGGGGGTCAAAGTGCGCGCGAAATACTAAAATAATAATAATAAATAATAATAATAATAATCGGACCGATTTCAAGTATGCCTGCTTTTACATGGGCGCTGTGCTTTCTCTGTGTCTACTTTTCGAGTGGGCTACACACTGTCATGATTTCGGGCTGTTTTGCATGGGCTTTGTAGGGTTGTCGCTCGCTTCGCGAGCGATCGCCGGGCGACCGATTTCAATAGGGTCTTCGACGACCTCGGTCTTTGTCTCAGACCCTAATTAAAGCTGCGAGCAGCGTTGAACGGGTCTGAGTTCTGGCGGCCGCTTTTCGAGGAAAACTCACGATTTTCATATTAAATGGCGTTTTTCCCATTCCGAATTCTAAATGGCCGACTTCCTGTCGGTAATTTTATACTCCTCCGAGAGCGTTTTTTGTTTGTCTCTGCACCCTAGATATGCGTAGCGAGTTTCGTTTGTTTACGTGAAAGTGAAAGTTTTTGAGGAGTTAACGTTAAAACCGGAAGCGGGCGTTGCCATGGTAACGCCACATTAACTAACATCGGATTTGATGTAGAGCTGTTCGGGGCGTCGGTGTTAACCGTCGTGTGAAGTTTGGTGGCGTTCCGAGCGTGTCAGTTTGAGTTATGACATCATCGTGTTCCGTGGCGAGGGATGGCGTAGCATGGAGCGAAGGCTAAATTCGGCGGCGAATCGAGACGCGACCGGAGAAATTCGGAGTCTTCGGGAGGAAGCCCCAGGAAGAGTTGGTTAAAGTTTGGAGGACGAAAACCGAAAAAAACGGCGTGTTTTTTGGCGCTTTTTTCCGACGCCGAATTCAAAATGGCCGACTTCCTGTACGTAATTTTATATCCCTCCGATAGACGTTTTTTGTTTGTCTCCGCACCCTAGATATGCGTAGCGAGTTTCGTCCGTTTACGTGAAAGTTAACATTTTTGAGGAGTTAACGTTAAAAACGTTCTGAGCATGTCAGTTTGAGTTCTGACATCATTGTGTTCCATGGCGAGGGATGGCCTGGCATTAGAGCAAACGCGAAATTCGGAACCAACTCACGGCTACGCCGTGCGAAAAAAAAAAATTCTGTGGATAACTTAAGGTCTCCCGTGTCTCGAGACGCTACCCGACAAATTTGGAGTCTGTCGGATAAAGTCCCTAGGAGGAGTTCGTTAAAGTGCGGAGGGTGAAAAACGCGATAAATCGGGTATTTTCCGACGCCGAAATCAAAATTCCCGACATCCTGTACGTAATGTGAAATCGCTCCAAGAGCGTTTTTTGTTAGTCTCCGCACCCTACAAATGCGTCGCGAATTTCGTTTGTTTCCGGAAAGTTAAAGTTATGCTGCCCGAACGTTAAAAACGGCGTTCGGCGTGGCCTACGCAATTTTTGGCGCAAAGTTGCGAAAGCTAGAAAAATTTCTAAGTTGCGACACTTCTGGGCGCGTGCAAAATTTGGTGAGTTTTCACATATGTTGCGGGGGGTCAAAGTGCGCGCGAAATACTAAAATAATAATAATAATAATAATTAAAGCTGCGAGCAGCGTTGAACGGGTCTGAGTTCTGGCGGCCGCTTTTCAGGAAAAGTCCCGATTTTCATATTAAATGGCGTTTTTCCGACGCAAAATTCTAAATGGCCGACTTCCTGTCGGTAATTTTATACTCCTCCGAGAGCGTTTTTTGTTTGTCTCCGCACCCTAGATATGCGTAGCGAGTTTCGTCCGTTTACGTGAAAGTTAAAGTTTTTGAGGAGTTAACGTTAAAACCGGAAGCGGGCGTTGCCATGGTAACGCCACATTAACTAACATCGGATTTGATGTAGAGCTGTTCGGGGCGTCGGTGTTAACCGTCGTGTGAAGTTTGGTGGCGTTCCGAGCGTGTCAGTTTGAGTTATGACATCATCGTGTTCCGTGGCGAGGGATGGCGTAGCATGGAGCGAAGGCTAAATTCGGCGGCGAATCGAGACGCGACCGGAGAAATTCGGAGTCTTCGGGAGGAAGCCCCAGGAAGAGTTGGTTAAAGTTTGGAGGACGAAAACCGAAAAAAACGGCGTGTTTTTTGGCGCTTTTTTCCGACGCCGAATTCAAAATGGCCGACTTCCTGTACGTAATTTTATATCCCTCCGATAGCGTTTTTTGTTTGTCTCCGCACCCTACATATGCGTAGCGAGTTTCGTCCGTTTACGTGAAAGTTAACATTTTTGAGGAGTTAACGTTAAAAACGTTCTGAGCATGTCAGTTTGAGTTCTGACATCATTGTGTTCCATGGCGAG
Source organism: Muraenolepis orangiensis (assembly GCA_027704905.1). Lineage (NCBI taxonomy): Eukaryota > Metazoa > Chordata > Actinopteri > Gadiformes > Muraenolepididae > Muraenolepis > Muraenolepis orangiensis. The sequence continues at coordinate 1,172,166 of CM051023.1, read as the reverse complement.
GGATGACCTGGCATTACAGCGAACGCGAAATTCGGAACCAACTCACGGCTACGCCGTGCGAAAAAAAAAAATTCTGTGGATAACTTAAGCTCTCCCATGTCTCGAGACGCTACCCGACAAATTTGGAGGCTGTCGGATAAAGTCCCTAGGAGGAGTTCGTTAAAGTGCGGAGGATGAAAAACGCGATAAATCGCGTTTTTTCCGACGCCGAATTCAAAATGCCCGACTTCCTGTACGTAATTTGAAATCGCTCCAAGAGCGTTTTTGTTTGTCTCCGCACCCTACATATGCGTCGCGAGTTTCGTTTGTTTACGTGAAAGTTAAAGTGTTGCGGACTTAACGTTAAAAACGGAAGTGGGCGTGGCCTACGCAATTTTTGGCGCAAAGTTGCGAAAGCTAGAAAAAATTCTAAGTTGCGACACTTCTGGGGCGCGTGCAAAATTTGGTGAGTTTTCACATATGTTGCGGGGGGTCAAAGTGCGCGCGAAGATACTAAAATAATAATAATAATAAATAATTAAAGCTGCGAGCAGCGTTGAACGGGTCTGAGTTCTGGCGGCCGCTTTTCAGGAAAACTCACGATTTTCATATTCAATCGCGTTTTTCCGACGCAAAATTCTAAATGGCCGACTTCCTGTCGGTAATTTTATACTCGTCCGATAGCGTTTTTTGTTTGTCTCTGCACTCTAGATATGCGTAGCGAGTTTCGTTTGTTTACGTGAAAGTGAAAGTTTTTGAGGAGTTAACGTTAAAACCGGAAGCGGGCGTTGCCATGGTAACGCCACATTAACTAACATCGGATTTGATGTAGAGCTGTTCGGGGCGTCGGTGTTAACCGTCGTGTGAAGTTTGGTGGCGTTCCGAGCGTGTCAGTTTGAGTTATGACATCATCGTGTTCCGTGGCGAGGGATGGCCTAGCATGGAGCGAAGGCTAAATTCGGCGGCGAATCGAGACGCGACCGGAGAAATTCGGAGTCTTCGGGAGGAAGCCCCAGGAAGAGTTGGTTAAAGTTTGGAGGACGAAAACCGAAAAAAACGGCGTGTTTTTTGGCGCTTTTTTCCGACGCCGAATTCAAAATGGCCGACTTCCTGTACGTAATTTTATATCCCTCCGATAAAGTTTTTTGTTTGTCTCCGCACCCTAGATATGCGTAGCGAGTTTCGTCCGTTTACGTGAAAGTTAACATTTTTGAGGAGTTAACGTTAAAAACGTTCTGAGCATGTCAGTTTGAGTTCTGACATCATTGTGTTCCATGGCGAGGGATGACCTGGCATTACAGCGAACGCGAAATTCGGAACCAACTCACGGCTATGCCGTGCGAAAAAAAAAAATTCTGTGGATAACTTAAGCTCTCCCATGTCTCGAGACGCTACCCGACAAATTTGGAGTCTGTCGGATAAAGTCCCTAGGAGGAGTTCGTTAAAGTGCGGAGGGTGAAAAACGCGATAAATCGGGTTTTTTCCGACGGCGAAATCACAATTCCCGACATCCTGTACGTAATGTGAAATCGCTCCAAGAGCGTTTTTTGTTAGTCTCCGCACCCTACAAATGCGTCGCGAATTTCGTTTGTTTCCGGGAAAGTTAAAGTTAAGCTGCCCGAACGTTAAAAACGGCGTTCGGCGTGGCCTACGCAATTTTTGGTGCAAAGTTGCGAAAGCTAGAAAAATTTCTAAGTTGCGACACTTCTGGGGCGCGTGCAAAATTTGGTGAGTTTTCACATATGTTGCGGGGGGTCAAAGTGCGCGCGAAATACTAAAATAATAATAATAATAATAATAATAATAATAATAATAATCGGACCGATTTCAAGTATGCCTGCTTTTCACATGGGCGCTGTGCTTTCTCTGTGTCTACTTTTCGAGTGGGCTACACACTGTCATGATTTCGGGCTGTTTTGCATGGGCTTTGTAGGGTTGTCGCTCGCTTCGCGAGCGATCGCCGGGCGACCGATTTCAATAGGGTCTTCGACGACCTCGGTCTTTGTCTCAGACCCTAATTAAAGCTGCGAGCAGCGTTGAACGGGTCTGAGTTCTGGCGGCCGCTTTTTGAGGAAAACTCACGATTTTCATATTAAATGGCGTTTTTCCCATTCCGAATTCTAAATGGCCGACTTCCTGTCGGTAATTTTATACTCCTCCGAGAGCGTTTTTTGTTTGTCTCCGCACCCTAGATATGCGTAGCGAGTTTCGTTTGTTTACGTGAAAGTGAAAGTTTTTGAGGAGTTAACGTTAAAACCGGAAGCGGGCGTTGCCATGGTAACGCCACATTAAGTAACATCGGATTTGATGTAGAGCTGTTCGGGGCGTCGGTGTTAACCGTCGTGTGAAGTTTGGTGGCGTTCCGAGCGTGTCAGTTTGAGTTATGACATCATCGTGTTCCGTGGCGAGGGATGGCGTAGCATGGAGCGAAGGCTAAATTCGGCGGCGAATCGAGACGCGACCGGAGAAATTCGGAGTCTTCGGGAGGAAGCCCCAGGAAGAGTTGGTTAAAGTTTGGAGGACGAAAACCGAAAAAAACGGCGTGTTTTTTGGCGCTTTTTTCCGACGCCGAATTCAAAATGGCCGACTTCCTGTACGTAATTTTATATCCCTCCGATAAAGTTTTTTGTTTGTCTCCGCACCCTAGATATGCGTAGCGAGTTTCGTCCGTTTACGTGAAAGTTAACATTTTTGAGGAGTTAACGTTAAAAACGTTCTGAGCATGTCAGTTTGAGTTCTGACATCATCGTGTTCCATGGCGAGGGATGGCCTGGCATTAGAGCGAACGCGAAATTCGGAACCAACTCACGGCTACGCCGTGCGAAAAAAAAAAATTCTGTGGATAACTTAAGCTCTCCCGTGTCTCGAGACGCTACCCGACAAATTTGGAGTCTGTCGGATAAAGTCCCTAGGAGGAGTTCGTTAAAGTGCGGAGGATGAAAAACGCGATAAATCGCGTTTTTTCCGACGCCGAATTCAAAATGCCCGACTTCCTGTACGTAATTTGAAATCGGTCCAAGAGCGTTTTTTGTTAGTCTCCGCACCCTAGATATGCGTAGCGAGTTTCGTTCGTTTACGTGAAAGTTAAAGTGTTGCGGACTTAACGTTAAAAACGGAAGTGGGCGTGGCCTACGCATTTTTTAACGGAAAGTTCCGAAAGCTATAAAAAAATCTAAGTTGCGACACTTCTGAAGCGCGTGCAAAATTTGGTGAGTTTTCACATATGTTGCGGGGGGTCAAAGTGCCCGCGAAGATTTAAAATAATAATAATAATAATAATAATAATAATAATAAATAATCGGACCGATTTCAAGTATGCCTTGTTTTCACATGGGCGCTTCGCGCCCATGTGACTACTTTTCGAGTGGGCTACACACTGTCATGATTTCGGGCTGTTTTGCATGGGCTTTGTAGGGTTGTCGCTCGCTTCGCGAGCGATCGCCGGGCGACCGATTTCAATAGGGTCTTCGACGACCTCGGTCTTTGTCTCAGACCCTAATTAAAGCTGCGAGCAGCGTTGAACGGGTCTGAGTTCTGGCGGCCGCTTTTTGAGGAAAACTCACGATTTTCATATGAAATGGCGTTTTTCCCATTCCGAATTGTAAATGGCCGACTTCCTGTCGGTAATTTTATACTCCTCCGAGAGCGTTTTTTGTTTGTCTCTGCACCCTAGATATGCGTAGCGAGTTTCGTTTGTTTACGTGAAAGTGAAAGTTTTTGAGGAGTTAACGTTAAAACCGGAAGCGGGCGTTGCCATGGTAACGCCACATTAACTAACATCGGATTTGATGTAGAGCTGTTCGGGGCGTCGGTGTTAACCGTCGTGTGAAGTTTGGTGGCGTTCCGAGCGTGTCAGTTTGAGTTATGACATCATCGTGTTCCGTGGCGAGGGATGGCGTAGCATGGAGCGAAGGCTAAATTCGGCGGCGAATCGAGACGCGACCGGAGAAATTCGGAGTCTTCGGGAGGAAGCCCCAGGAGAGTTGGTTAAAGTTTGGAGGACGAAAACCGAAAAAAACGGCGTGTTTTTTGGCGCTTTTTTCCGACGCCGAATTCAAAATGGCCGACTTCCTGTACGTAATTTTATATCCCTCCAAGAGCGTTTTTTGTTTGTCTCCGCACCCTAGATATGCGTAGCGAGTTTCGTCCGTTTACGTGAAAGTTAAAGTTTTTGAGGAGTTAACGTTAAAACCGGAAGTGGGCGTTGCCATGGTAACGCCACATTAAGTAACATCGGATTTGATGTAGAGCTGTTCGGGGCGTCGGTGTTAACCATCGTGTGAAGTTTGGTGGCGTTCCGAGCGTGTCAGTTTGAGTTATGACATCATCGTGTTCCGTGGCGAGGGATGGCGTAGCACGGAGCGAAGGCTAAATTCGGCGGCGAATCGAGACGCGACCGGAGAAATTCGGAGTCTTCGGGAGGAAGCCCCAGGAAGAGTTGGTTAAAGTTTGGAGGACGAAAACCGAAAAAAACGGCGTGTTTTTTGGCGCTTTTTTCCGACGCCGAATTCAAAATGGCCGACTTCCTGTACGTAATTTTATATCCCTCCGATAAAGTTTTTTGTTTGTCTCCGCACCCTAGATATGCGTAGCGAGTTTCGTCCGTTTACGTGAAAGTTAACATTTTTGAGGAGTTAACGTTAAAAACGTTCTGAGCATGTCAGTTTGAGTTCTGACATCATCGTGTTCCATGGCGAGGGATGGCCTGGCATTAGAGCGAACGCGAAATTCGGAACCAACTCACGGCTACGCCGTGCGAAAAAAAAAAATTCTGTGGATAACTTAAGGTCTCCCGTGTCTCGAGACGCTACCCGACAAATTTGGAGTCTGTCGGATAAAGTCCCTAGGAGGAGTTCGTTAAAGTGCGGAGGATGAAAAACGCGATAAATCGCGTTTTTTCCGACGCCGAATTCAAAATGCCCGACTTCCTGTACGTAATTTGAAATCGGTCCAAGAGCGTTTTTTGTTAGTCTCCGCACCCTAGATATGCGTAGCGAGTTTCGTTCGTTTACGTGAAAGTTAAAGTGTTGCGGACTTAACGTTAAAAACGGAAGTGGGCGTGGCCTACGCATTTTTGACGGAAAGTTCCGAAAGCTATAAAAAAATCTAAGTTGCGACACTTCTGAAGCGCGTGCAAAATTTGGTGAGTTTTCACATATGTTGCGGGGGGTCAAAGTGCCCGCGAAGATTTAAAATAATAATAATAAATAATAATTAAAGCTGCGAGCAGCGTTGAACGGGTCTGAGTTCTGGCGGCCGCTTTTTGAGGAAAACTCACGATTTTCATATTAAATGGCGTTTTTCCCATTCCGAATTGTAAATGGCCGACTTCCTGTCGGTAATTTTATACTCCTCCGAGAGCGTTTTTTGTTTGTCTCTGCACCCTAGATATGCGTAGCGAGTTTCGTTTGTTTACGTGAAAGTGAAAGTTTTTGAGGAGTTAACGTTAAAACCGGAAGCGGGCGTTGCCATGGTAACGCCACATTAACTAACATCGGATTTGATGTAGAGCTGTTCGGGGCGTCGGTGTTAACCGTCGTGTGAAGTTTGGTGGCGTTCCGAGCGTGTCAGTTTGAGTTATGACATCATCGTGTTCCGTGGCGAGGGATGGCGTAGCACGGAGCGAAGGCTAAATTCGGCGGCGAATCGAGACGCGAACCGCGAAATTTGGAATCTTGGGGAGAAAGCCCGAGGAGGAGTTGGTTAAAGTTTGGAGGACGAAAACCGAAAAAAACGGCGTTGTTTTTTCCGACGCTTTTTTCCGACGCCGAATTCAAAATGGCCGACTTCCTGTACGTAATTTTATATCCCTCCGATAGCGTTTTTTGTTTGTCTCCGCACCCTAGATATGCGTAGCGAGTTTCGTCCGTTTACGTGAAAGTTAAAGTGTCGGGGAGTTAACGTTAACGTTTTGTTCCGACGCCGAATTCAAAATGGCCGACTTCCTGTACGTAATTTTATATCCCTCCGAAAGCGTTTTTTGTTTGTCTCCGCACCCTAGATATGCGTAGCGAGTTTCGTCCGTTTACGTGAAAGTTAAAGTTTTTGAGGAGTTAACGTTAAAACCGGAAGCTGGCGTTGCCACGGTAACGCCACATTAAGTAACGTCGGATTTGATGTAGAGCCGTTCGGGGCGTCGGTGTTAACCGTCGTGTAAAGTTTGGTGGCGTTCCGAGCTTGTCAGTTTGAGTTATGACATCATCGTGTTCCGTGGCGAGGGATGGCGTAGCATGGAGCGAAGGCTAAATTCGGCGGCGAATCGAGACGCGACCGGAGAAATTCGGAGTCTTCGGGAGGAAGCCCCAGGAAGAGTTGGTTAAAGTTTGGAGGACGAAAACCGAAAAAAACGGCGTGTTTTTTGGCGCTTTTTTCCGACGCCGAATTCAAAATGGCCGACTTCCTGTACGTAATTTTATATCCCTCCGATAAAGTTTTTTGTTTGTCTCCGCACCCTAGATATGCGTAGCGAGTTTCGTCCGTTTACGTGAAAGTTAACATTTTTGAGGAGTTAACGTTAAAAACGTTCTGAGCATGTCAGTTTGAGTTCTGACATCATTGTGTTCCATGGCGAGGGATGACCTGGCATTACAGCGAACGCGAAATTCGGAACCAACTCACGGCTACGCCGTGCGAAAAAAAAAAATTCTGTGGATAACTTAAGCTCTCCCATGTCTCGAGACGCTACCCGACAAATTTGGAGGCTGTCGGATAAAGTCCCTAGGAGGAGTTCGTTAAAGTGCGGAGGATGAAAAACGCGATAAATCGCGTTTTTTCCGACGCCGAATTCAAAATGCCCGACTTCCTGTACGTAATTTGAAATCGCTCCAAGAGCGTTTTTTGTTTGTCTCCGCACCCTACATATGCGTCGCGAGTTTCGTTTGTTTACGTGAAAGTTAAAGTGTTGCGGACTTAACGTTAAAAAACGGGAGTGGGCGTGGCCTACGCAATTTTTGACGCAAAGTTCCGAAAGCTATAAAAAAATCTAAGTTGCGACACTTCTGAAGCGCGTGCAAAATTTGGTGAGTTTTCACATATGTTGCGGGGGGTCAAAGTGCCCGCGAAGATTTAAAATAATAATAATAAATAATAATAATAATAATAATAAATAATCGGACCGATTTCAAGTATGCCTTGTTTTCACATGGGCGCTTCGCGCCCATGTGACTACTTTTCGAGTGGGCTACACACTGTCATGATTTCGGGCTGTTTTGCATGGGCTTTGTAGGGTTGTCGCTCGCTTCGCGAGCGATCGCCGGGCGACCGATTTCAATAGGGTCTTCGACGACCTCGGTCTTTGTCTCAGACCCTAATAATAATATAATCGGACCGATTTCAAGTATGCCTGCTTTTCACATGGGCGCTGTGCTTTCTCTGTGTCTACTTTTCGTGTGGGCTACACACTGTCATGATTTCGGGCTGTTTTGCATGGGCTTTGTAGGGTTGTCGCTCGCTTCGCGAGCGATCGCCGGGCGACCGATTTCAATAGGGTCTTCGACGACCTCGGTCTTTGTCTCAGACCCTAATAATAATAATAATAATCGGACCGATTTCAAGTATGCCTGCTTTTCACATGGGCGCTGTGCTTTCTCTGTGTCTACTTTTCGTGTGGGCTACACACTGTCATGATTTCGGGCTGTTTTGCATGGGCTTTGTAGGGTTGTCGCTCGCTTCGCGAGCGATCGCCGGGCGACCGATTTCAATAGGGTCTTCGACGACCTCGGTCTTTGTCTCAGACCCTAATAAATAATCGGACCGATTTCAAGTATGCCTGCTTTTCACATAGGCGCTGTGCTTTCTCTGTGTCTACTTTTCGTGTGGGCTACACACTGTCATGATTTCGGGCTGTTTTGCATGGGCTTTGTAGGGTTGTCGCTCGCTTCGCGAGCGATCGCCGGGCGACCGATTTCAATAGGGTCTTCGACGACCTCGGTCTTTGTCTCAGACCCTAATAAATAATAAATAATCGGACCGATTTCAAGTATGCGTGCTTTTCACATGGGCGCTTCGCGCCCATGTGACTACTTTTCGAGTGGGCTACACACTGTCATGATTTCGGGCTGTTTTGCATGGGCTTTGTAGGGTTGTCGCTCGCTTCGCGAGCGATCGCCGGGCGACCGATTTCAATAGGGTCTTCGACGACCTCGGTCTTTGTCTCAGACCCTAATAATAATCGGACCGATTTCAAGTATGCCTGTTTTTACATGGGCGCTCTGCTTTCTCTGTGACTACTTTTCGCGTGGGCTACACACTGTCATGATTTCGGGCTGTTTTGCATGGGCTTTGTAGGGTTGTCGCTCGCTTCGCGAGCGATCGCCGGGCGACCGATTTCAATAGGGTCTTCGACGACCTCGGTCTTTGTCTCAGACCCTAATAATAATAAATAATCGGACCGATTTCAAGTATGCCTGCTTTTCACATGGGCGCTGTGCTTTCTCTGTGTCTACTTTTCGTGTGGGCTACACACTGTCATGATTTCGGGCTGTTTTGCATGGGCTTTGTAGGGTTGTCGCTCGCTTCGCGAGCGATCGCCGGGCGACCGATTTCAATAGGGTCTTCGACGACCTCGGTCTTTGTCTCAGACCCTAATAAATAATAAATAATCGGACCGATTTCAAGTATGCCTGCTTTTCACATGGGCGCTGTGCTTTCTCTGTGTCTACTTTTCGTGTGGGCTACACACTGTCATGATTTCGGGCTGTTTTGCATGGGCTTTGTAGGGTTGTCGCTCGCTTCGCGAGCGATCGCCGGGCGACCGATTTCAATAGGGTCTTCGACGACCTCGGTCTTTGTCTCAGACCCTAATAATAAATAATAAATAATCGGACCGATTTCAAGTATGCCTGCTTTTCACATGGGCGCTGTGCTTTCTCTGTGTCTACTTTTCGTGTGGGCTACACACTGTCATGATTTCGGGCTGTTTTGCATGGGCTTTGTAGGGTTGTCGCTCGCTTCGCGAGCGATCGCCGGGCGACCGATTTCAATAGGGTCTTCGACGACCTCGGTCTTTGTCTCAGACCCTAATTAAAGCTGCGAGCAGCGTTGAACGGGTCTGAGTTCTGGCGGCCGCTTTTCAGGAAAAGTCCCGATTTTCATATGAAATGGCGTTTTTCCGATTCCGAATTCTAAATGGCCGACTTCCTGTCGGTAATTTTACACTCGTCCGAGAGCGTTTTTTGTTTGTCTCCGCACCCTAGATATGCGTAGCGAGTTTCGTCCGTTTACGTGAAAGTTAAAGTTTTTGAGGAGTTAACGTTAAAACCGGAAGCGGGCGTTGCCATGGTAACGCCACATTAACTAACATCGGATTTGATGTAGAGCTGTTCGGGGCGTCGGTGTTAACCGTCGTGTGAAGTTTGGTGGCGTTCCGAGCGTGTCAGTTTGAGTTATGACATCATCGTGTTCCGTGGCGAGGGATGGCGTAGCATGGAGCGAAGGCTAAATTCGGCGGCGAATCGAGACGCGACCGGAGAAATTCGGAGTCTTCGGGAGGAAGCCCCAGGAAGAGTTGGTTAAAGTTTGGAGGACGAAAACCGAAAAAAACGGCGTGTTTTTTGGCGCTTTTTTCCGACGCCGAATTCAAAATGGCCGACTTCCTGTACGTAATTTTATATCCCTCCGATAGCGTTTTTTGTTTGTCTCCGCACCCTAGATATGCGTAGCGAGTTTCGTCCGTTTACGTGAAAGTTAACATTTTTGAGGAGTTAACGTTAAAAACGTTCTGAGCATGTCAGTTTGAGTTCTGACATCATTGTGTTCCATGGCGAGGGATGGCCTGGCATTAGAGCAAACGCGAAATTCGGAACCAACTCACGGCTACGCCGTGCGAAAAAAAAAAATTCTGTGGATAACTTAAGCTCTCCCGTGTCTCGAGACGCTACCCGACAAATTTGGAGTCTGTCGGATAAAGTCCCTAGGAGGAGTTCGTTAAAGTGCGGAGGGTGAAAAACGCGATAAATCGGGTTTTTTCCGACGCCGAAATCAAAATTCCCGACATCCTGTACGTAATGTGAAATCGCTCCAAGAGCGTTTTTTGTTAGTCTCCGCACCCTACAAATGCGTCGCGAGTTTCGTTTGTTTCCGTGAAAGTTAAAGTGTTGCTGCCCGAACGTTAAAAACGGCGTTCGGCGTGGCCTACGCAATTTTTGGCGCAAAGTTGCGAAAGCTAGAAAAATTTCTAAGTTGCGACACTTCTGGCGTGCGTGCAAAATTTGGTGAGTTTTCACATATGTTGCGGGGGGTCAAAGTGCGCGCGAAATACTAAAATAATAATAATAATAAATAATTAAAGCTGCGAGCAGCGTTGAACGGGTCTGAGTTCTGGCGGCCGCTTTTTGAGGAAAACTCACGATTTGCATATTAAATAGCGTTTTTCCCATTCCGAATTGTAAATGGCCGACTTCCTGTCGGTAATTTTATAGTCCTCCGAGAGCGTTTTTTGTTTGTCTCTGCACCCTAGATATGCGTAGCGAGTTTCGTTTGTTTACGTGAAAGTGAAAGTTTTTGAGGAGTTAACGTTAAAACCGGAAGCGTGCGTTGCCATGGTAACGCCACATTAACTAACATCGGATTTGATGTAGAGCTGTTCGGGGCGTCGGTGTTAACCGTCGTGTGAAGTTTGGTGGCGTTCCGAGCGTGTCAGTTTGAGTTATGACATCATCGTGTTCCGTGGCGAGGGATGGCGTAGCATGGAGCGAAGGCTAAATTCGGCGGCGAATCGAGACGCGACCGGAGAAATTCGGAGTCTTCGGGAGGAAGCCCCAGGAAGAGTTGGTTAAAGTTTGGAGGACGAAAACCGAAAAAAACGGCGTGTTTTTTGGCGCTTTTTTCCGACGCCGAATTCAAAATGGCCGACTTCCTGTACGTAATTTTATATCCCTCCGATAAAGTTTTTTGTTTGTCTCCGCACCCTAGATATGCGTAGCGAGTTTCGTCCGTTTACGTGAAAGTTAACATTTTTGAGGAGTTAACGTTAAAAACGTTCTGAGCATGTCAGTTTGAGTTCTGACATCATTGTGTTCCATGGCGAGGGATGACCTGGCATTACAGCGAACGCGAAATTCGGAACCAACTCACGGCTACGCCGTGCGAAAAAAAAAAATTCTGTGGATAACTTAAGCTCTCCCATGTCTCGAGACGCTACCCGACAAATTTGGAGGCTGTCGGATAAAGTCCCTAGGAGGAGTTCGTTAAAGTGCGGAGGATGAAAAACGCGATAAATCGGGTTTTTCCGACGCCGAAATCAAAATTCCCGACATCCTGTACGTAATGTGAAATCGCTCCAAGAGCGTTTTTTGTTAGTCTCCGCACCCTACAAATGCGTCGCGAGTTTCGTTTGTTTCCGTGAAAGTTAAAGTGTTGCTGCCCGAACGTTAAAAACGGCAGTGGGCGTGGCCTACGCAATTTTTGGCGCAAAGTTGCGAAAGCTAGAAAAAAATCTAAGTTGCGACACTTCTGAGGCGCGTGCAAAATTTGGTGAGTTTTCACATATGTTGCGGGGGGTCAAAGTGCCCGCAAGTTCTAAAATAATAATAATAAATAATAATAATAATAATAATAATAATAATCGGACCGATTTCAAGTATGCCTTCTTTTCACATGGGCGCTTCGCGCCCATGTGACTACTTTTCGAGTGGGCTACACACTGTCATGATTTCGGGCTGTTTTGCATGGGCTTTGTAGGGTTGTCGCTCGCTTCGCGAGCGATCGCCGGGCGACCGATTTCAATAGGGTCTTCGACGACCTCGGTCTTTGTCTCAGACCCTAATAAATAATCGGACCGATTTCAAGTATGCCTGCTTTTCACATGGGCGCTGTGCTTTCTCTGTGTCTACTTTTCGTGTGGGCTACACACTGTCATGATTTCGGGCTGTTTTGCATGGGCTTTGTAGGGTTGTCGCTCGCTTCGCGAGCGATCGCCGGGCGACCGATTTCAATAGGGTCTTCGACGACCTCGGTCTTTGTCTCAGACCCTAATAAATAATAATAAATAATAAATAATCGGACCGATTTCAAGTATGCCTAACTAGTCACATGGGCGCTTCGCGCCCATGTGACTAGTTTTCGCGTGGGCTACCAACTGTCATGATTTCGGCCTGTTTAGCACGGGCTTTGCATGGTTATCGCTGGCTTCGCCAGCGATCTCTCCCGACCGATCTCTCCCGACCGGTTTCAATAGGGTCTTCGACGACCTCGGTCTTAGTGTGTGTGTGTGTGTGTGTGTGTGTGTGTGTGTGTGTGTGTGTGTGTGTGTTCATGTGAGTCAACTCGATAAATAAGTATGACGTGTCTTTTGGTGTCTTAGGCAACAAAGCGCTGAGTTAAACAACCCTCATCACAGCCTTTGTCTCTCTCTCTCTCTCTCTCTCTCTCTCTCTCTCTCTCTCTCTCTCTCTCTCTCTCTCTCTCTCTCTCTCTCCCTCTTTCTCTCTCTCTCTCTCTCTCTCTGTCTCTCTCTCTCTCTCTCTCTCTCTCTCTCTCTCTCTCTCTCTCTCGTCTCTCTCTCTCTCTCTCTCTCTCTCTCTCTCTCTCTCTCTCTCTCTCTCTCTCTCTCTCTCTCTCTCTCTCCTCTCTTTCTCCCTCTCTCTCTCTCTCGCTTTCTGTCTGTCTGTCTGTCTGTCTGTCTGTCTGTCTGTCTGTCTGTCTGTCTGTCTCTCTCTCTCTCTCTCTCTCTCTCTCTCTCTCTCTCTCTCTCTCTCTCTCTCTCTCTCTCGCTTTCTCTCTGTCGTCTGCTTTCTGTCTGTCTGTCTGTCTGTCTGTCTGTCTGTCTGTCTGTCTGTCTGTCTGTCTGTCTGTCTGTCTCTCTCTCTCTCTCTCTCTCTCTCTCTCTCTCTCTCTTTTAAAACCGTTGTTTAAACCGTTGTCTAAACACTTTAATACGTTTAAAAAATATTCTCTATGTCTATCTATGTCTCTCTCTCTCTCTCTCTCTCTCTCTCTTTTAAAACCGTTGTTTAAACCGTTGTCTAAACACTTTAATACGTTTAAAAAATATTCTCTATGTCTATCTATGTCTCTCTCTCTCTCTCTCTCTCTCTTCTTTTAAAACCGTTGTTTAAACCGTTGTCTAAACACTTTAATACGTTTAAAAAATATTCTCTATGTCTATCTATGTCTCTCTCTCTCTCTCTCTCTCTCT
>CM051023.1:1132197-1158052 GCA_027704905.1 Muraenolepis orangiensis | reverse complement strand
AAATAATAGAATAAAAAAGAAGTAAAAAGTACAAACTGTATAAAGTTAAATATATAAAAATATAAAAGTGCATATATGAAATGCAATATATTAGCACACAAAAAGAGCAATATATATATATATAAATCAATGTAATAAAATATACATTGTTATATGCTATCCACCCTTGTTCAGCAGCCTGATGGCCTGACTGTGGAAGCTGTCTCTGAGTCTATTTCTACAGCACTTGATACTGCGGTACGGCCTGCCTGACGGTAACAGTGAGTACAGTTGGTGGCTGGGTGGTCTTGTCTGTTATGATGCGTGTGGCCTTGGCCACGCACCACTTGTGGTGTATATCCAGGAGGGAGGGAAGCTCGGAGCCACGGAGGTCACGACTGCAGAGTCACTCCCCGTCTTCCACCGCAGGCTGAAAACCCATCTCTTCAGGACACACTTCCCGAATCCTCCCTCGTAGCGTCAATTCAGTCAGTCAAAAGTAGATTACATATTATAGATAGGTATATATTGTTCTAGATATTGTTGCATATTGTTTGCCAACTTATTTGACTTTTTCCCTTACACTTTTCCCTGAATTATGGTCCTTCTACCTGAGCTCTGGTTCAGTTATTGGAGGCTTGATAGAAATGCACTTTTGACTTCTGGTGACGAGTTGTTCTCTTCCCTTCCTTTGTTGAAACACACTACTGTAAGTGGCTTTGGATCAAAGCGTCTGCTAAATGAGCGTAATGTAATGTAATGTACTGTGTGTTGTGAGTTGTGTTAGTTCTCTGTGTTGTCTCTCCCTTCTCCCTTTCCCCTGTGTCTAAATAGCCCCATGGACGTGCGTGAGAGAGGGGGCTGGGGGGTTGTTGTTGTTGTAAATATATATGTCACAATATTTTTGATAATAAAATAATAAAAAGTAATAAAAAGTAAAAGGGGATGGACTAGAAATCCATTGGGGTCTCCCCGCACACGTGAGAAACCTGCCCACAGCGATTGGTTAGACTACAGCCTATCCTTTGAACCTAAGATTGTTGACTTATGCTCATCTCCAAGATGTGATCAGTTCACTGGATTCATCATCATATCCAAAGAAGATCACAAAATGCAACAATATCTCCAATGTGATACTGTTTGATAAGTTGTGCTTCTAGAGATAAGAAGCCATCTACGGTGAAAGGGGATGTAGCTGAGTGGTAGAGCGCATGCTTCTCATGGATGAGGCCCCGGGTTCAATCCCCGGCATCTCCAACATGTAGGCAGGTTCATACAGTGGTGTGGAGGCTTGGGTTTTGCTCCAAATAAATCACGCCAAGATTTGGGCACATTGAGACTGTTGATGGGTATGCACTGATTTTACTATAGAATGATCACACTGTGTGTGTGTGTGTGTGTGTGTGTGTGTGTGTGTGTGTGTGCCTGCCTGTAAAGTGTGTAACCCGAAAAAAAAAAACAGGAAACAACCCAAAAGTCTGTGAACCATTTTAGAGAAACTTCTCAAGAGTTGCAGTCAGTAATCAACAGTCTATATTGATTCAAGTTTATGCTTCTGAATAATAAATGACATCATGTTACAATGTGTGTTCACTTGTGAAGTGAAGTCATGGAACAACAGCCTAGAAGAGGTTAGTCTGAAAGGAACTGAACTGGGAGGGGAACTGGACCAACTGGTTCATCATGCTTTGTTACCGAGTCAGAGATACTGTAGTCAACTCTGATCTGTGATGTAGCATCAATATACTGTATATCACTAATATATCATCATATATCACTTTATTACAGCAGGAAGAAGACTAAGATACTGTAGTCAACTCTGATCTGTGATATATCATCAATATATATCACTAATATATCATCATATATCACTTTATTACAGCAGGAAGAAGACTAAGATACTGTAGTCTGTAGTCAGTCCAGGAAGTACTCAGTACATGATGTATTATAGGTACATTGTCAGTACTTGTAGTCAGTAGAATAGGTTCATTGTCAGTACCTTTACTCAGTATAATAGGTATATTCTCAGTACATGTACTCAGTAGAATAGGTACATTCTTGTCACGGTCCAACCCAGCTCTTTCTGTTCCTAGTCCTGGATCTCCGCGGGCTTCCTGGATCCGCGATGTCACCGGACTCCGTTCCGAAATGCCACTCCGTGTTTTCCCTGTCAGCCGTTTCACACTGAACTCACCTGTTGTCAATCGCTCCTCATTGACCAAGCTGTATTCAAGCCATGTCTGTTGTGTTACTCAATGCTGGATTATCACCCTGATTTCTCCGAAAGCCTCACGTTGGTATCGAGTTAAGTTCATTGTGTTCTGTCTATTGATCCTCCGTGCTTTGACCCTCACCTGGAGAACGACCTTGTTTTTGCCTGTTTTGTACCTTTTTTGTACCTCTGCCTCAACCCTCGACGTCCTGTTGACGACCTCTGCTTGCCTTGACCACCTTTTTGGATTTGCCCTGTCTGTACCTTTTGCCTTTTGCTGGCGTTAATCGGCGTGTGCGCCGATCATTAAACACCTGTTCTACCTGGCTTCTGTCACTCTGCTTTGGGATCCTATACCTCTACCCTGCCCTGACACATCCTTGGTCCTGTTGGTTTGTTTTAATTTCATTCTGTAGTTGCACACAGGGCATCGCTTTTTCCTCATCAACAATCTCTCCCTCTGGAGCCATCTTATTAGGCGTTTACCACCTCTAGCTGTCTTCTTGTCAATATCGTATTACTGAAAAATACCAACAATTTAAAATGTAACAGACGTACGATCAGATGCAGTTGTACCGTTATTTAGTTTTTACTTTTCTAACAATAAGTGGTTCTAATCATTGACTTTAGATTAGTCTTCACCAGAGTCAGGATAAAGGACACTACTGCTGGTCAGTACGCTGTTGAGTTGGACACTACTAACGTTAAGCGTTTACAGGAGTCACAGCTTTTCCCACTTCTCTCATCCATAACCAAATGTAACGTTAACTTAACCCCACAGAGCATATTCAGTTTGTCACTGCATTCATCTTAAAGAGGGCGGTTGAATGTGTTTACAGTTGCCTGTTATACCTGTTATGCCTGCGAGGTTCCCAACCACCCTGGGCTCCATCTCTTCTCCCCCCTACCGTCCGGTCGTCGGTTCTGCAGCATCCGTACAACGACTACCAGGTTCAAGGATAGTTTTATCCACAGGCAGTGACCTACTGAACTGCTAGGAGTGCTGCCACTATCATAACATTGTCATTAACATGACACTGTCATACTTTGCTGGACTCAGTACAGTTACTGCACTGTTCTGCACTGAATTCATGATGCTGCTGCACTACTGGCACTTAAATGCTTTTAATGCTTTCTGCACATTCAACACATACTCCATCAGTGACTTTATAGTCATTTTTATTGTCTTTTTAATTGTGTACAGTATTGTTACAGTACAGTGTAAGTATAGTACATAGTATAGTATATTGTGTTAAATTGTAGTATAAATTCAAACTGCAGGAGGGAATGGGGAGTAAGCATTCAATTCTACTCGTTATAAAAAACAATCTTGAATATTGAATCTTGAATATTGAATGAAGGAGCAGGTAGGGGTCAGAGGTCATTAAGGAGCAGGTAAGGGTTAGGGGTCATTAAGGAGCAGGTAGGGGTCAGAGGTCATTAAGGAGCAGGTAGGGGTTAGGGGTCATTAAGGAGCAGGTAGGGGTTAGGGGTCATTAAGGAGCAGGTAGGGGTTAGGGGTCATTAAGGAGCAGGTAGGGGTCAGAGGTCATTAAGGAGCAGGTAGGGGTTAAGGGTCATTGAGGAGCAGGTATAATCATAATGATCACTTTCTCAGCAGCTTTCTCCCCCATAGATGGCCTTGTATTGATGAACAGAATACCAATCAGGATCCGTGTTACAAACTCATATCAGAGCCCTTTTTAGAATGTTAAGATACACACAATAATATATTATGAACAACAAAACAAATGTGTGTATTTCTATGTAATGTGTGTGTGTGTATTTATATATGTGTGTGTATTTATTTATATATATGTGTGTGTGTGTATTTCATAATGTGTGTGTATTATAATATATATATGTGTGTGTGTGGTAACGGATGCTTTTATATAGGGCTTTTATCCAAAACCCTTTTTTTTATGTGTGTGAGTGTGTACTTCTTTATACTTTGTGTGTGTGTGTTTTTATACTGTATATATGTGTGTGTGTACTTCTATATATTTGAGTGTGTGTGTGTCTGAATACTGTATATGTGTGCGTTTGTTTGTTTGTTTGTGTGTGTGTGTGTGTGTGTGTGTGTGTGTGCTCTATGTGTGTTGCTACAAGCGACACAGAGACACTGAGGAACCATAATAACCCCAAACTCAAACCCAAACGCAGGGAGGAGGTCCTCCTGGGTGAATGTGGACTGGAAGGTGTGGATGAGTGTCAGTGTGTCTGAGGACCCTCCTCCATCTGGGGACACTCTGTAGAAGGAGAGAGAGCCAGCAGGTCGGTCCACATACACTCCTACTCTGTTAGAGGGGCGGAGATCTATGACTGTTATACTACCGTGGTAACAGACATAGTAACGATCATCATAACAATGAAGACTCCAGGACTTGTTGTTGACTCCAAGCCAGCTGTCATCACCCGATCCTCTCCTAGTGATTCCTCTGTATGTCACTCCTATACCAACAACACCTCCTCCTTTCCTCTCCACCTCCACCTCCCAGTAACAGCGGTCAGTCAGACCCTCTCTACACAACACCTGGGGCCAGTAGTCAAATCTCTCCAGGTGATCAGGATACGACTCCTCCTCTCCGACCACCGTCACCTTCCTGTTGTCCTCAGACAGAGAGAGTCCTCTGTGGGCTGTGTTTGGGTCCAGTGTGAGTTCACACTCATCTGATGGGAGAGAGAACCAAAGACATGATGAGTCTACACAGAAATACTCCTGATGAGGTCATCAAGATATGAGCCGTTTGGAGTCAGTTCAATAAACCCTTTAGAAATGGGTGGAGCCGTGAATAACCACTGAGGAAGAAAAAGTACTTGATTGGAAAGTACTCTCTTGATTTATAGATAGGACATCATTAAACGCTAGCAGTTGCCAACATTAACCTTGGATAACTACAATTGTGACTTTGATAGGAGAGGTGTTTCTAAGAATTGGTTGCCTAGTTTCCTAGGACCTAAAGTATGATGAAAATATATATTATTATATATTTTATATATAATTATAAGGTAATCGATTTCGTATAATATATTAATATTTATATATTTTATTTATTAATATAAACATTATTATATAGTGATATATATTATTATATAAAATATGTTTATTCACATATATTATAAGATATATTTTAGATCATGTTCTGAATATAAAATACACATACAAGTATGATTAACAGCATCCTGATTATGATTGTCCAATAATAATAACACTCATAATACTCAATAAATATAATATATATATAATAAACTTAATAAATAATATTGTTACAGTAATAATATATGTTGTATTTTACAGAAGAAGGATTCATTGTGATGGTTATGCATTATGTAAAAGATACCATCATGTATCTCATCAATATATTAATATATTGATAAGATACATGATGTCCACCATCATGTATCTCATCAATATATTAATATATTGATAAGATACATGATGTCCACCATCATGTTCATTCCCAGTCGGACGTCACCTCCTGCTGTGTGGATGGACTTTCAATCTGAGGAGTTAGTGTGTTGTTGTGATGACTCAAACTAAACAGACACTTACACTTCTTTAGAGTCGACCTCAGGTCAGACATCTTCTTCATCTCCATGTCCAGTGTCTCCTTCAGATGATCCAGGGATCTCCTCAAGGTCCCTACGCATGAGTCTATCTTCCCCAGCTGGGCCTTCTTCAGCTCATATTCC
The DNA here is from genome assembly GCA_027704905.1 of Muraenolepis orangiensis. Classification (NCBI taxonomy): domain Eukaryota; kingdom Metazoa; phylum Chordata; class Actinopteri; order Gadiformes; family Muraenolepididae; genus Muraenolepis; species Muraenolepis orangiensis. The sequence goes on along the minus strand of CM051023.1, from coordinate 1,152,168 downwards.
TCCTTCAGACGTACAACAGGATGGGACCTGTGGTCCCCCTCTTCTCCTGGTTCAACACAAGGCTGCTCTTTGACCGGTACGGACCGTCTAAACTCGTCCACCATCTCCGATAAGAGGGTATTGACCCGTAGATCGGGTCTTGTGCGGAACAGCTCGTTGCAAAGAGGACATTTGAACTGGACCTGGTCCTCCCAGAACGTGGTGATACAGGCTCTACAGAAGTTGTGTCCACATGGTGTGGAAACTGGATTCTTGAACACATCCAGACAGACGAAACAGGAAAAGTTCTCCTCAGACCAGGAAGATTTAGCAGAGGCCATTCCTAGAACACATTTTGAATCAAGTTAGAAAACAACCTTTTTTTTAAACGTGTTAAAGTGTTAAAGTGTACTGTAAAGAGAGAGAGAGAGTACTACTACTACGACTACAATGACTACTATTCCACTAATATTGCTACTACTATTACAACTACTACTACTCAACCACTACTACAAATACTTATTATAGTACGACAACTACTACTACTACTTATAATACTAATACATATATATCTCTATCTATATGAGTTATGGAGTAGCGTAGGGCTTGATATAAACATATAATACACATCTAATACTACATGAACTTAACAATGGTCCACCATCAAAGTGTGTCCGTTGGAACAGGCTCCCTGGTGCAGAACTAACTCTTTGAAGCCCTTGGTCAACACTCAATACTCACCTTAGAACGCTGTCCACCGCTTATTTGGACAAAGGCTGGTGTCCTTTCAACTGTTCTCTCCTTGTCGCGTCTCAAAGAGGAACTGTTATCTCCGCGTCGCGTCTTGCCTTTTATGCTCCGCTAAGCTTTGTGACGTCATGGGGGGCGGGGCCACGCGATGACGTCACTTCCGGGCAAGCGTAGATGTGTATTATATGTTTATATCAAGCCCTACGCTACTCCATCACTCATATAGATAGAGATATATACACATACAGGGACATTACAACCACTTTAAACAGTTGTCTAAACACTTTAATACGTTTTTAAAAGATCGTTTTTTTTAGTAGTAGTGGTAGTAGTAGAATATAGATGGGGATATATACACATATAGGAACATTACAACCACTTTAAACTGTTGTCTAAACACTTTAATACGTTTTTAAAAGATCGTTTTTTTTAGTAGTAGTGGTGTAAAGCTTGGATACGCAGTCTTCCGCGTAATTGTGGATAACAAGTAAAGCTTTCACTCGGTGATTAACTCTTCAGCCTGTCGGCATATTTATTCAGGCAACATAACATGCGACTGTATATTCTGCAGTCTGAGCACCGAAGCGTGCGCTGCTCACGTACAGCGTGGTGACGTCATGAGCGTACCGTAAACACTTTAATAGAACATACACAATATTACTACCGTAATACAATGAGTAAGGGTGCAATCTAGTGACAACACTTAACACTCCCACTCGCTCTTAGCTCAATGGATAAATAAAGTTTCACCTAAGTGCCAAACATGTCCTGTGCAAACTTCTTTAGTTTAGACTTGGTGGCTGGTTTTGTCATTCCATCAGCAGTCATTTGGTCAGTAGGACAGTATTCCAAAGTTACATTTCCACTATTTACAGTTTCCCTTATGAAGTGGTACTTAATATCAATGTGCTTGCACCGTTGCCTGTTCACTGGGTTTCTGGCTAGTGCTATAGTACCTTGGTGGTCTTCATAAACCTTTGTTTGTCCATATTGGTATCTGTCTATACCTCTGAGTAGCTGTTTCAAATAGATCCATTCCTGTATAGCTGCTGCTAAAGACATGTATTCTGCCTGGCAAGTAGACCATGCCACTGTTGGCTGTTTCCTTGTTTTCCATGAGATCAAAGCACTTCCTTTCCTTAGACTAGCGCTGTATCCTGTTGTGCTGCGTGTGTCTGTTACATCTGATGGCCAGGCAGCATCACGGTACACTCTTAGACTCTTAGTCTTTCTGTGGTATTTCTTTTGAAGCATAACTCCTTTTCTGCTGTACCTTTAAGGTATTGTAGTGTATTTTTATACACTAAGTATAAAACTAAAACACTATCTGTGATACTGTATGCGTTGTAAGGGCCATGCGTGTTGAGGTGACCAAAAGGCGTTGCCAGGAATGCATCCCCCTGGGGTTGCCGGAGATGCAACCCCCTGGGGTTGCCAGGAATGCAACCCCCTGGGGTTGCCAGAGATGCAACCAGCAGATATGGCCAGGAATACGACCCTCCCCCGGGGGTTTGAGCCATGAACTTGTGACGTGACGATGAAGACACCGTGACCAACCAGAGTGCTGGTTGTACCTCTCAGACCAATAGTATTAAGTTGATGTTTGTTACTTTGACCACTAGGAGTAGTGGATGTTTGTGATACTACTTTCTATATAATGTTTGGTAAAGGAGCGCGTCGCCAGTCGCGAATTGGCACGACAGGCTCCATCTCGCTGCAGCAGATGCTTTCATTTGATGCTTTGTTCAATAAACACCTTGAACTTAGTATCCGGACCCCTGAGAAAGATTCTTATTCCACCGAGTAGAAATTATACTACACTTTACACCACTACTACTAAAAAAAACGATCTTTTAAAAACGTATTAAAGTGTTTAGACAACAGTTTAATGTGGTTGTAATGTTCCTATATGTGTATATATCCCCATCTATATTCTACTACTACCACTACTACTAAAAAAAGTAGTGGTGTAAAGCTTGGATGCGCAGTCTACCGCGTAATTGTGGATAACAAGTAAAGCTTTCACTCGGTGGTTAACTCTTCAGCCTGTCGGCATATTTATTCAGGCAACATAACATGCGACTGTATATTCTGCAGTCTGAGCACCGAAGCGTGCGCTGCTCACGTACAGCGTGGTGACGTCATGAGCGTACCGTAAACACTTTAATAGAACACGCACAATATTACTACCGTAATACAATGAGTAAGGGTGCAATCTAGTGACAACACTTAACACTCCCACTCGCTCTTAGCTCAATGGATTGCATGAAAAACAAAAAACAAAACACAAACATAAAGTTTCACCTAAGTGCCAAACATGTCCTGTGCAAACTTCTTTAGTTTTGACTTGGTGGCTGGTTTTGTCATTACATCAGCAGTCATTTGGTCAGTAGGACAGTATTCCAAAGTTACATTTCCACTATTTACAGTTCCCCTTAGCGTCCGTCTTAGCGTCCATCTGGTGTAAGACTAGGTTCTCCTGCGCTGCCTTTTGCATAACCACTCTTACACTCGTCATGTCAGCTGTGGTGAGAATGTCTCATCATAGTCAGTTCCTGGTTTTTGACTGTTGCCTTTTGCTACATATCTTGCCTTGTATCTTTCTGACCCATCAATGTCACTTTTGAGTGCGTAGACCCATCTGCCTCCCACTGTCTGTTTACCTGGTGGCAAACGGGTGAGGCTATAGGTCTCGTTCTCCTCCAGTGATCGCATCTCCTCATCCATGGCACATTCCCAGTGCCTTGACTTGGTTGACACTATGGCGTCCTGGTAGGTTTGAGGAATGTGGCACACTGCTCTATAACATGAGTCCACACACGTTTGCAGTCTGTCCACCGCGTCCTCAGTATCAACATCTTGTAGATGAACTGGTTTCCTCTTGGTTCTTGGGGGGTTCCTTCTGATACCAGTCTCTGTAGCTTTACCCGGCTGCGTGCGTTCAGTCTGTTCAGGTAAATTCTCAGAAACATCTCTTTGGATCCCCTGACCTGGTCCATGTTCCTCATGTTCATTAACATGTTCTTCCTGGTCTCTCGCCCTGAGCTCTACGCCCTGTCATCATGGTCTGTGAGTGACTCACATGTTTGTGTTGCTTTTTCTTTAGCCATCTTGGTTGTGAATTTCACCAACCTATGTTTTTGAACCTTTTCTGTGTCTCTATAGTACACTAGGTAAGCTGGGCTGTTCTTGTCCTAGCCAATGAAAACACCTTCCTCACACCTAGAGCCTAGCTTCCCTTTCTCTTGCCTGTAAGCAAAACACATTCAACCACATTTCTGCAACTTTGATAAGTTTGGTTCTTTTCCTGTGAATAGCTCATATGGTTTTTTCTTTGTCCTACTGTAGCACCTGTTTCTCACACACGCTGCAGTTTGCATGGCGTAGTTCCATAGCTCATCTGGTGACTTGCTTTCTAGCAGTAAGCATCTACTCATATCATAGAGAGTTCGCCAACCTCTCTCTGCTGTCCCATTTTGGTGGGGTGAGTAGGGTGCAGACGTCTCGTCTATCACTCTGTTTATTGACCTCAGGGTTCTAGTAAAGAATGCAAATATAGTTCTCCCTATCACCCTTTTGTCTTATTGTCCTGAGGGGTCTGGTCCTTATCCTTATCCTTATCCTTATCCTTATTCTTATCCTTATCCTTATCCTTATCCTGCTTGACCAACTGTAATGTTTATCTCACAGCGGTGGACAGTGGCTATTGCAGTCTACAGCTGTTGAAGGGGGGTTGGCATACAACTATTGAGCTGGATCAAAGGCTTGGCCGCTCCTGGTTCAACACCTCTGGCTTCCTCTGCCTGCACGAGAGTTCCTCTGTTCCCGTGCTGGAGATGGGGGTGGTGGAGCCAGGTGGAGATGGGGGTGGTGGAGCCAGGTGGAGATGGGGGTGGTGGAGCCAGGTGGTCAAGACTTGCATCATTGGGGTGAAAGACAGTGTCTTAGGGGCAGTCCTAAGGAGGGATAAATACTGAGTGTTGCCAGCATTACGGTGGACTTCCCTATCCTCACCTCATAGGATTCGGGGCTCCCGACAAAGCTTTGTCTGTCTGTTGTCTGACTGTCTGTCAATTTGTCTGTTTGGCCACTTGTCTACTTGTCTACTTGTATTTGTTCATTGTGTTCTGCTTGCTTGATAAATCTTCAAACTTAATTGAGTTCATGTGTGACAGTTCTTATTGATTGATAATTTGCCTTCTTATTCAGGTAGATTTCCACCACAATGCCCTGATATACCATTGGTCCTCATAACCCAGGAACTTGCTGTGTGTGTGTGTGTAATGTCCTGATATACCATTGGTCCTCATAACCCAGGAACTTGCTGTGTGTGTGTGTGTAATGTCCTGATATACCATTGGTCCTCATAACCCAGGAACTTGCTGTGTGTGTGTGTGTGTAATGTCCTGATATACCATTGGTCCTCATAACCCAGGAACTTGCTGTGTGTGTGTGTGTGTGTGTAATGTCCTGATATACCATTGGTCCTCATAACCCAGGAACTTGCTGTGTGTGTGTGTGTGTTGGTAAAGTCCCTCTAAACCAGGGGGGTTCTCATAAGTCGGGGTTATGTTAGGAAACGCCCACTTCCCGCCCAGTCCCCACAGTGTAGAACGTCAGGTCCTCAAATCTCCAGACTCTTGGACTAGAATTGAATTCTAAATCATCAGAATTCTTCCTGAGATTTCCAGGAGCAGTTTGGTGTAACTCATGTCTCTCTAGGGCAAAGGGAAAGGTGGGCCCCCACAACCAGTTTGAACTGGTATGGGAAAAGTCACATGACCCGAAACCACCAAAACCAGTAGGGGTGTGTGTGTGTGTGTGTGTGTGTGTGTGTGTGTGTGTGTGTGTGTGTGTGTGTGTGTGTGTGTGTGTGTGTGTGTGTGTGTGTGTGTGTGTGTGTGTGTGTGTGTGTGTGTGTGTGTGCCTGTATTTGTGTATGTGTATCTGGGTGTGTGTGTGTGTCTGTCTGTCTGTGTGTGTTTGTTTGTCTATGTGCATATGTGAGTGCGTGCTTGTGTGTGTGTGTGTGTGTGTGTATGTGTGTGTGTGTGTGTGTGTGTGTGTGTGTGTGTGTGTGTGTGTGTGTGTGTGTGCCTGCCTGCCTGTAAAGGGTGTAACCCGAAAAACGAACCAGGAAACAACACAAGAAGAATCCAACCCAACACGACTGTGAACCATTCAGAGTGAACAGTTGCAGTCATTAATCAATAGTTTATATTGATTAAAGTGTATGCTTCTGAATAATGAATGACATCATGTTACAATGTGTGTACACTTCTGATTTTATTCTAAATGAATCAAAGTATCGTCAGAGACTGTGTGTGTCTGAGCTTCTGGTCCTCAGAGCTCTCTGTCTATGGTTCATATTTTAATAAGGTTTTTATAGTTCATGACTGAGTGAAGTCATGGAACAACAGCCTAGAAGAGGTTAGTCTGAAAGGAACTGAACTGGGAGGGGAACTGGACCAACTGGTTCATCATGCTTTGATACCGAGTCAGAGATACTGTAGTCAACTCTGATCTGTGATGTATCATCAATATATATCACTAATATATCATCATATATCACTTTATTACAGCAGGAAGAAGACTAAGATACTGTAGTCAACTCTGATCTGTGATGTATCATCAATATATATCACTAATAGGTAGGGGTCAGAGGTCATTAAGGAGCAGGTAGGCGTTAGGCGGTCATTAAGGAGCAGGTAGGGGTAAGGGGTCGTAAAGGAGCAGGTAGGGATCAGAGGTCATTAAGGAGCAGGTAGGGGTTAGAGGTCAATAAGGAGCAGGTAGGGGCAAGGGGTCATTAAGGAGCAGGTAGGGGTCAGAGGTCATTGAGGAGCAGGTAGGGATTACAGTTCATTAAGGAGCAGGTAGGGGTCAGAGGTCATTAAGGAGTAGGTAGGGGTTAGGGGTCATTAAGGAGCAGGTAGGGGTAAGGGGTCATTAAGGAGCAGGTAGGGGTCAGAGGTCATTAAGGAGCAGGTAGGGGTCAGATGTCATTAAGGAGCAGGTAGAGATCAGAGGTAAAAAATGAGCAGGTAGGGATTACAGGTCATTAAAGAGCAGCTAGAGGTTAGGGGTCATTGAGGAGCAGGTAGGGGTCAGAGGTCATTGAGGAGCAGGTAGGGGTCAGAGGTCATTGAGGAGCAGGTAGGGGTCAGAGGTCATTGAGGAGCAGGTACAGGAGAACATATCTTTAATAAATGAACATGCTGTTCATTAACAAGCCCTTTTTAGAATGTTAATATACGCAGAATATCAAAGTACTATAGAACTATAGAATGACAAATAGAGAGGTGTCTGTATGTGTGTGTGTGTGTGTTTATCTCTAAAAATGTGTGTGTGTGTGTATGTGTGTTTTTATTTCTATATATGTGTGTATTTCTATAAGTGTGTGTTTATTTCCATGTGTTTGTGTGTGTTTCTATGTTTGTGTGTTTGTGTTCATTTGTGTATTTCTCTATATGTGTGTGTGTATAAAAATGTGTTTCCCTGTATGTGTGTGTGTGCGCGTGTGTATTTTTAAGTGTGTGTGTACTTCTCTATATTTGCGTGTGCGTGTGTGTTTGTCTGTATACTGTGTGTTGTGTGTGTGTGTGCTCTATGTGTGTTGCTACAAGCGACACAGAGACACTGAGGAACCATAACCCCCCCATAACCCAAACGCAGGGAGGAGGTCCTCCTGGGTGAATGTGGACTGGAAGGTGTGGATGAGTGTCAGTTTGTCTGAGGACCCTCCTCCATCTGGGGACACTCTGTAGAATGAGAGAGAGCCAGCAGGCCGGTCCACATACACTCCTACTCTGTTAGAGGGGCGGAGATCTATGACTGTTTTACTACCGTTGTACCAGACAGAGTAACCATCATCAGAACAATAAAGACTCCAGGACTTGTTGTTGAATCCAAGCCAGCTGTCAGCACCCCGTCCTCTCCTAGTGATTCCTCTGTATGTCACTCCTATACCAACAACACCTCTTCTTTTCCTCTCCATCTCCACCTCCCAGTAACAGCGGTCAGTCAGACCCTCTCTACACAACACCTGGTGATGGTAGTCAAATCTCTCCGGGTGGACAGGATACAACTCCTCCTCTCTAACCCTCGTCACCTTCCTGTTGTCCTCAGACAGAGAGAGTCTTCTGTGGGCTGTGTTTGGGTCCAGTGTGAGTTCACACTCATCTGATGGGAGAGAGAACCAAAGACATGATGAGTCTACACAGAAATACTCCTGATGAGGTCATCAAGATATGAGCCGTTTGGAGTCAGTTCAATAAACCCTTTAGAAATGGGTGGAGCCGTGAATAACCACTGAGGAAGAAAAAGTACTTGATTGGAAAGTACTCTCTTGATTTATAGATAGGACATCAATAAACGCTAGCAGTTGCCAACATTAACCTTGGATAACTACAATTGTGACTTTGATAGGAGAGGTGTTTCTAAGAATTGGTTGCCTAGTTTCCTAGGACCTAAAGTATGATGGAAATATATAATTATAATGTAATAGATTTATTATAATATATTAATATTTATGTTTTAATTATTAATATAAACATTATTATATAGTGATATATATTATTATATAAAATATGTTTATTCACATATATTATTAGATATATTTTAGATCATGTTCTGAATATAAAATACACATACAAGTATGATTAACAGCATCCTGATTATGATTGTCTAATAATAATAACACACATAACTCATTAATAAATAATATTGTTACAGTAATAATATATGTTGTATTTTACAGAAGAAGGATTCATTGTGATGGTTATGCATTATGTAACAGATACCAACCATCATGTATCTCATCAATATATTAATATATTGATGAGATACATGATGTCCACCATCATGTTCATTCCCAGTAGGACGTCACCTGCTGTGTGGATGGACTTTCAATCTGAGGAGTTAGTGTGTTGTTGTGATGACTCCAACTAAACAGACACTTACACTTCTTTAGAGTCGACCTCAGGACAGGCAGCTTCTTCATCTCCATGTCCAGTGTCTCCTTCAGCTGATCCAGGGATCTCCTCAAGGTCCCTGCGTGTGAGTCTATCTTCCCCAGCTGGGCCTTCTTCAGCTCATATTCCTCCTTCAGACGTACAACAGGATGGGACCTGTGGTCCCCCTCTTCTCCTGGTTCAACACAAGGCTGCTCTTTGACCGGTACGGACCGTCTAAACTCGTCCACCATCTCCGATAAGAGGGTATTGACCCGTAGATCGGGTCTTGTGCGGAACAGCTCGTTGCAAAGAGGACATTTGAACTGGACATTGACCTCCCAGAACGTGGTGATACAGGCTCTACAGAAGTTGTGTCCACATGATGTGGAAACTGGACTCTTGAACACATCCAGACAGACGGAACAGGAAAAGTTCTCCTCAGACCAGGAAGATTTAGCAGAGGCCATTCCTAGAACACATTGAGAGAGAGAGAGAGAGAGAGAGAGAGAGAGAGAGAGAGAGAGAGAGAGAGAGAGAGAGAGAGAGAGAGAGAGAGTAGTACTACTAATACTACCACTACTACAACTACTACTACTACTACTATTACTTATAATACTACTACTACTACTACAACCATCCACTACTTCTACTACTACTACTACTACTAATACAACAGCTACTAATACTACTACTACTACTACACTACTACTACTACTACTACTACTACATCAACTACTACTACTTTTACAACTACTACTACTACTACTACCACTACCACTACTAATACAACAACTACTACTACGATTACTACTACAATTACTACTACTTTTACTATCACTACTAATACAACTACTACTAATATTAATAATACTACTACTACTATTAAAACTACTACTACTATTAAAACTACTACTACTTTTACAACTTTTATTACTACCATCCACTACTTCTACTACTACTACTACTCCACTACCACTACTAATACAACAACTAATAATACTACTACTACTACTATACCTACTACTACTACATATACTAATGACTACTACTAATAATAATAACACTACTAATATTAATACTACTACTACTACTACTACTCACAGCTACTACTACTACTCCACTACTACTACTACTATTACAACCTCTACTATTACAACTACTACTACTACAATCCACTACTACTACCACTACTACTACTACTACTACTGATTCTACTACTACTACCAACAAATATTACTACTACTACAACTACTACTACTACTCGAATTCTACTACTACCACTATTACTAAAAAAAACGATCTTTTAAAAACGTATTAAAGTGTTTAGACAACAGTTTAAAGTGGTTGTAATGTCCCTATATGTGTATATATCTCTATCTATATGAGTGATGGAGTAGCGTAGGGCTTGATATAAACATATAATACACATCTAATACTACATGAACTTAACAATGGTCCACCATCAAAGTGTGTCTGTTGGAACAGGCTCCCTGGTGCAGAACTAACTCTTTGAAGCCCTTGGTCAACACTCACTACTCACCTTAGAACGCTGTCCACCGCTTAGTTGGACAAAGGCTGGTGTCCTTTCAACTGTTCTCTCCTCGTCGCGTCTCAAAGAGGAACTGTTATCTCCGCGTCGCGTCTTGCCTTTTATGCTCCGCTAAGCTTTGTGACGTCATGGGGGGCGGGGCCACGCGATGACGTCACTTCAGGGCAAACGTAGATGTGTAATGCTCTCCTTGGGCAGATCTGGAACCGAAAGTAGTGTGTATCCCCCTCTGACACCTTGTTGGTCACGCAGGGAGGTGTACAGATTGTCACCGAGAACTACGACTTTATCCAGGTTGTCGGTCTGCCATGTGAACACGCTGTCAATTTTGTGTTGCGCTATGCCTACCAAACTTACAGCCATGCACTGAAGTCCTGCATATTTAAACTGTTGGTCACCCTGACTGAATGTTCCCCTGACACACCCCATGTCCCTATCACTGTCTGAAATTACTCTAGCCGTCTCCGAATTGACTTCAGCTGCTTTCACAGAAAGGCTTGTAATGCTAAACTTCTGTGCATTAAACGAATCACTGAGACTGCTGATGTAAAGCATCAGGTCATTAGGGCATGTGTTGAACACGGCTACAGATTTGCCACAACTGGATGCTAACCCAGACGCACCACGTGTGCCACAATCAACGACCACAATAAAGTCATTGTGTTGAATAATGGCACTGGCTGCGGAATTTAGGGCAAACAGACACATGCCATCCCTGGACAAGTGTTCAAGCAGCTTCTCCGACAATACCTGTTCCCCTTCAGACGAATTCAATTGCCCGTACACTGTCAGACCCATATTGACCTTCCACTTACGCCCATACACACTGGTCTGCTCAACCAACCTGCACAAGTTCTTTGGCTTTACATTCGATTGACGGGCTTCCCCTAATACAAACGAGTTCAGCTTTGACCCGGCAACACGTATGGCATCGATATCTGTACTGCTCCACGTACACACAGGCGCGATCAAATGTTTGATCGCAGCCGCTATAGAACATGCAACAGATACGTCGTCGTCGGAAACGGATGCATACCTCACATCGGTCCCTGCGACAACAGCCGACTGCACTTTTTCTGAACACGTGCAAGCGTGGCCCTTACCTGTTCTCCGTCTGTTGTCATCATCAACATCCACGATCACGCTGGGTGATGGCTCCACGCTCAGTGATGACTCTACGCTGGACAATGGCTCCACTCCTGGCGATGGCTCCACCTCCACAAAAGTGACAATAATCAATAAATTAGCATTATTCATTCAAATGTGACTCTAAAAACAAAGCACATCCTTAACACAAAGAGCACAGACCTGCTGCTCCACAGCAACTGTCCCTCGACTGGTAGGTGGCCGGGAAATCACCTCCACAACCGTGGGAGCTGCCTCCCCCTACAAAAACAAAACAGTTAAGTCAACTTGAGAATAAATCACACCACCGATATTCGTGTCACTTCTTAGTTTTAAATAAATTAGCATTATTCATTAAAATGTCACTCTAAAAAACTAAAAAGCACATCCTTCACGCAAAGAGCACAGACCTGCTGCTCCACAGCAACTGTCCTTCTACTGGTAGGTGGCCTGGAAATCACCTCCACAACCGTGGGAGCTGCCTCCCCCTACAAAAACAAAACAGTTAAGTCAACTTGAGAATAAATAACACCACCGATATTCGTGTCACTTCTTAGTTTTAAACAAGTCCTATATTGCCTTTAAAAAAGAAGAAAACAAGAACAACCTGTCGCTTTGCCAGGGTCCTCTTGGAGGCAGGAGCCCTCTGCTTCGGCTCCATCTTGGCTTTCTAACGTAAGGAAAACAAAAGGATTAATTCTCCACTAATAACTCCTTATGGACAGTAGAAGTTGTCCTCGCTGTAATACATTTAAAGTTTGTCAGGAAGGAGACATTTTATAATAGGGCATCGACCGACATACAAAGCAACAAAGTAATTACCTTTTGCCGTTTTGGAACCGGTGGTGTGCACTCATCAGGGCCAGGAAGATGGGATGGACTAATCTTGTCCATCTCAACCAACATTGCACTGCTGAACCACACAGGAGTCAGCGGAAGAAAACTCTCCTCCAATTCCTGTCAAATCAAAATGAAGAAACACTGTTTTAGAAAAAGGAAAAGAAATGCAGATCTAAACTGCAATAAACAAACCCCAATGATTTAAAGCATAACACAAAGTTGACCTACCTCCTGCTGAACAGTCCCTGCTTGTTTAAGTGCAACAATGGACTGCTCAGGTTCATCGTGTTGGCTCCTCTGTAAAGATAAATAGCATAGCTTGTGTTAATCAAATGGGTACTCTTCCACCATTATCAAGGCAAACCGCTCAGGGAATATCACTCTTATTGAAAGACGTCAACCGCACAATTACCTTCCTGCCCCGGCCGAAAACGGTCCACTTGGAAGGATCCAGTTTGAAGAGTTTTACATGAGCGGTCGAGTTACATTTGCCGACGGATCCAGACAGCTGGTGAAATCGGTGGTCGACGCCAATAGAGCTATGTTTGAACTCGATTCGGATGAATTACAAAGAATCCAAGAGTCTTTAGACGGTAATGTAGATTTTGAGGACGCTTGGTGTGACCTGTGCCCCGAACAGGAATTGGAAAATCTTCAATGCATAGAAGAGCGGGAAAAAATTGAAACCGTAGACGGGGAACAAATTGACGCCATTCCCGATCTTGCCGTTAGTAATGGGCAAATTGGCCATTTAGAAAAGACAAACAATATTTTGAGCAGAAGCCAAGGGCTGAAATTAGTTCGGTCTCTAAACGAAACACAAATGTCTATTTTTTATCAAATACGACAATGGTGTTTAGACAAAATCTCGGGTAAAAATCCGGCGCCGTTTCACGTATTTATAACGGGCGGTGCCGGGACGGGAAAGAGTCATTTGATCAAGGCTCTGCAGTATGAGACGACCAGGTTGCTCTCGACACTCTGTGAAAACCCTGATTCTGTGTGTGTGTTGTTGACCGCTCCGACTGGAATTGCCGCATACAATTTAGACGCGGCAACTATCCATAACACCTTTAGCATCGGCGTTAATTCCAAATTACCCTACACCCCTTTAGGCGAGGACAAAACAAATAGTCTGCGTGCCAAATATAGAAATGTGGAAATTGTAATTGTCGATGAAATATCCATGGTCGATCACAAGCTCATGGCATATATTCATGGCAGATTGCGTCAAATTAAACAATGTAATGATTATTCCCCATTTGGCAGAGTTAGTGTGGTAGTGGTTGGAGATTTTTTCCAGCTGCCACCAGTTAAAGGAAACGCCCTGTACGTAGAAAAGGTAGGATTTAACCTGTGGCACAACCTATTTAGCATTGTAGAGCTTAAAACAATAGTCAGGCAGAAAGATATTGTTTTTGCGGAACTGCTAAATAGGTTGAGGACACGCTCAAAAGAAACAGCTTTGTCAGCTAGTGACATTGATTTGTTGAAGAGCTGTGAAACAGGTGAAGAAAGTTCAGCATTACACATTTTCCCCACAAACGCTCAGGTTAATGACCATAATCTTGTGCAGCTGTTGAAAACATGCCCGGAACATGTCGAAATAGAAGCTCAGGATACTGGCCATAACAGAAAAACTGGAAAACTTGAGTTAAAACGTGGACATCACATCAACGTGTATCAAAGCTATTTAGCGGAACGTTTGGTTGTCGGGGAAAATGCTCGTGTAATGTTGACCAAAAATCTAGATGTGACGGACGGGCTGGTGAACGGGGTATGCGGCACGGTGAGACACATAGCGATTGCGCAAGGTGAAAGATTTCCACAAACTGTGTACGTCCATTTTGACGATGACAGAGTCGGGGCACAGCGCAGGAAAGACTCTGCAAATGCATCAAGTCAATTAGTGAACTGTACACCGATTTTTCCAGAAGAGGATAGAGTCACCGTTAAAGGTGGGTTGCGTCGGCAATTTCCCCTTAAACTGGCTTGGGCTTGTACAGTACATAAGGTGCAAGGGATAACTGTCGATAGAGCTGTGGTGTCACTTAAAAAAGTATTCGCTGCTGGACAGGCATATGTGGCATTAAGTCGTGTTACAAATTTATCCGGCTTAATCATTCAAGATTTTCAACCTAATGCCATCTATTGCAAAACAAATGTTACGCAAGCAATTCAGTGCATGCCGCAGTTTCTACGTGAAGATAGGATCCACCACAAATTGCACACAGATTTTACTGTGTTTTTGACAAATGTGCAAAGTTTGACACGTCATGTCGAAGATTTGACCCTTTGTACACAGCATTTACAGCCAAACTGTATTGCTGTTACAGAGACATGGCTGTCTGCTGTCTCATCATTTGACGACATTAACATCAGCGGTTATACATTTGCTAGTTGTTCTCGAAGTGCATCTTACACCAGCGAGAACCCAGCATTGGTTGCTCTGAAAGACCAACAACGTGGTGGTGTTGGCATATATAGCGCAAACAGTATTGAATTTAGTATTCTTCAAGTGCCAGATGTAAATTTAGAATGTATAGTGTACAACTGTTTGCCTCACAACATATTAATTGGGGTAATTTATAGACCACCATCATATCCCATTTCTTTGTTTAAAGAACATTTAGGCAAATTACTCGATTTGTTAGATCTATTCGGTGACACAATTGCTCTGATGGGTGATTTCAATGATGACATTTTAAAAACATCAACAATTTGCAAATTTATAACAGACAAAGGGTATGTGCAGCTGGTCACACAACCCACTACCGAAAAGGGCACATTAATTGACCATGTATATGTGAAAACAACACGGTATGATGTAGAATCAACCGTGTTGCCCACCTATTTCAGTGACCATGAGGGGATTCTGTGTTCTTTTGCACAACCGCTGAGGTAGAGTCACTTCAGACATCAAGCAAATGTAGGTATAAATTCTATAATTCTGTGTTTTGTCTTCACCTTGTGTTTCATCGTGCCAAATGATGTTTCATCGTGTTTTTTACCCTGGTTTAATTTGGTATTTGTTTAGGTATCATCCCCCCCTGGTTTAATTTGGTATTTGTTTAGGTATCATCCCCCCTCGGTTTAATTTGGTATTTGTTTAGGTATCATCCCCCCCTGGTTTAATTAGGTATTTGTTTAGGTATCATCCCCCCCCTGGTTTAATTTGGTATTTGTTTAGGTATCATCCCCCCCCTGGTTTAATTAGGTATTTGTTTAGGTATCAGAAGTAGCATCATCCTCCCTACTTTTCGACCTTAACATGACTATTGAGGCACCCACCTGCGAGCTGTCATTCAAATTCTCTACTCTAATAGACAAGTCAAGATAGTTTTTAATATTCCGGAGCTGGTATTTAATTTTTAGCGGCTTTATCTCACACACACACACTACACAATAAAATGAATAAAAACAATAAATAGACATAAAATAGTATAAAATTATAAAAATAGTATAAAATAAGTATAAAATAGGATTAATTAAGTTAAAAGTTATATTAAAAAGGTAGGTCTTCAGTTCTTAAAAGTATGAACACTCTCTGCTGGTATAGTTGGGAGGGCACATTGGGGAGGGCGACGTTCATTGTTATTGTGTTCAATATGTTGTTAATTATTGTGTTCAATATGTTCTTAATGATTGTGTTCAAAAAAAAAATAAGGTTTCTTTTTCCTGCATTACAACAGCATTTTTAATAGCAAAATTATTGGCAAACATTAGGGCATATTTAGCAGATATTCCATACTGCACTAATAACATTAGTCAATCAATATTAAATGATGTCACTCATATGCTGTTGCTAATGCAGGTTTTGCTTTGCCTTCAATGTAGCCTAGAAAAGCAAAAGGCACTGGTAATTGGTACTCCCAGTTTACTGGGATGGGGTTCGATTCCCTGCGGTGTCCTGCTGGTTTCTTTGGCATGTACATTAAAGATCATATTATTTACTACTATAATAATTATCAAAGTATTACTAATTAGTATGTCATACAACTGACACAAGCTTCCAAAAACTCTCAAAACTGACAAGAATATCAATAAACAAGTATAAATAGGAATAACATGCAATTCAGTTATAAGCTATATTAAAAGTTGGGTCTTGGGTCTGCTCTTAAAAGTATGAAACTTTTTATTGTGTTCAATATGTTTCTTCTATACAGAAATAAGGTTTGTATTTCCTGCAGTACAACAGCATTTGTAATTTAAAAATGTTTTATTGTCAAACATGAGGGCATATTTAGCAGCTAATCCATACTGCACTAATAAAATAGTTATCGACTTATAAGGAAATCAATTCTGGGAAATTGTAGTGGTAGTATTTACCATAATGTGAAGTATGTGGGCATTCGGATTGTTTTCCATTGAGATATGAGAAAACCGTGTTTCATGGGTCCGTAGGAGGAGTTTGTTAAAGTGCGGAGGATGAAAAACGCGATAAATCGCTTTTTTTCCGACGCCGAATTCAAAATGGCCGACTTCCTGTACGTAATTTTATATCCCTCCAAGAGCGTTTTTTGTTTGTCTCCGCACCCTAGATATGCGTAGCGAGTTTCGTTCGTTTACGTGAAAGTGAAAGTGTTGTGGAGTTAACGTTAAAAACGGAAGTGGGCGTGGCCTACGCAATTTTGGACGCAAAGTTCCGGAAGCAATTACACATCTAAGTTGCGACACTTGTGACGCGCGTGCAAAATTTGGTGAGTTTTCACATATGTTGCGATAAATCGCGTTTTTCCGATTCCGAATTCTAAATGGCCGACTTCCTGTCCGTAATTTTATACTCCTCCGAGAGCGTTTTTTGTTTGTCTCCGCACCCTAGATATGCGTAGCGAGTTTCGTCCGTTTACGTGAAAGTTAAAGTGTTTGAGGAGTTAACGTTAAAACCGGAAGTGGGCGTTGCCATGGTAACGCCACATTAAGTAACATCGGATTTGATGTAGAGCTGTTCGGGGCGTCGGTGTTAACCATCGTGTGAAGTTTGGTGGCGTTCCGAGCGTGTCAGTTTGAGTTATGACATCATCGTGTTCCGTGGCGAGGGATGGCGTAGCATGGAGCGAAGGCTAAATTCGGCGGCGAATCGAGACGCGACCGGAGAAATTCGGAGTCTTCGGGAGGAAGCCCCAGGAAGAGTTGGTTAAAGTTTGGAGGACGAAAACCGAAAAAAACGGCGTGTTTTTTGGCGCTTTTTTCCGACGCCGAATTCAAAATGGCCGACTTCCTGTACGTAATTTTATATCCCTCCGATAAAGTTTTTTGTTTGTCTCCGCACCCTAGATATGCGTAGCGAGTTTCGTCCGTTTACGTGAAAGTTAACATTTTTGAGGAGTTAACGTTAAAAACGTTCTGAGCATGTCAGTTTGAGTTCTGACATCATCGTGTTCCATGGCGAGGGATGGCCTGGCATTAGAGGGAACGCGAAATTCGGAAGCAACTCACGGCTACGCCGTGCGAAAAAAAAAAATTCTGTGGATAACTTAAGCTCTCCCGTGTCTCGAGACGCTACCCGACAAATTTGGAGTCTGTCGGATAAAGTCCCTAGGAGGAGTTCGTTAAAGTGCGGAGGGTGAAAAACGCGATAAATCGCGTTTTTTCCGACGCCGAATTCAAAATGCCCGACATCCTGTACGTAATGTGAAATCGCTCCAAGAGCGTTTTTTGTTAGTCTCCGCACCCTACAAATGCGTCGCGAGTTTCGTTTGTTTCCGTGAAAGTTAAAGTGTTGCTGCCTGAACGTTAAAAACGGCGTTCGGCGTGGCCTACGCAATTTTTGGCGCAAAGTTGCGAAAGCTATAAAAAATTCTAAGTTGCGACACTTCTGAAGCGCGTGCAAAATTTGGTGAGTTTTCACATATGTTGCGGGGGGTCAAAGTGCCCGCGAAGATTATAAAATAATAATAATAATAATAATAATTAAAGCTGCGAGCAGCGTTGAACGGGTCTGAGTTCTGGCGGCCGCTTTTCAGGAAAAGTCCCGATTTTCATATTAAATCGCGTTTTTCCGACGCAAAATTCTAAATGGCCGACTTCCTGTCGGTAATTTTATACTCGTCCGATAGCGTTTTTTGTTTGTCTCCGCACCCTAGATATGCGTAGCGAGTTTCGTCCGTTTACGTGAAAGTTAAAGTTTTTGAGGAGTTAACGTTAAAACCGGAAGCGGGCGTTGCCACGGTAACGCCACATTAAGTAACATCGGATTTGATGTAGAGCTGTTCGGGGCGTCGGTGTTAACCGTCGTGTGAAGTTTGGTGGCGTTCCGAGCGTGTCAGTTTGAGTTATGACATCATCGTGTTCCGTGGCGAGGGATGGCGTAGCATGGAGCGAAGGCTAAATTCGGCGGCGAATCGAGACGCGACCGGAGAAATTCGGAGTCTTCGGGAGGAAGCCCCAGGAGCAGTTGGTTAAAGTTTGGAGGACGAAAACCGAAAAAAACGGCGTGTTTTTTGGCGCTTTTTTCCGACGCCGAATTCAAAATGGCCGACTTCCTGTACGTAATTTTATATCCCTCCGATAAAGTTTTTTGTTTGTCTCCGCACCCTAGATATGCGTAGCGAGTTTCGTCCGTTTACGTGAAAGTTAACATTTTTGAGGAGTTAACGTTAAAAACGTTCTGAGCATGTCAGTTTGAGTTCTGACATCATTGTGTTCCATGGCGAGGGATGGCCTGGCATTAGAGCGAACGCGAAATTCGGAACCAACTCACGGCTACGCCGTGCGAAAAAAAAAAATTCTGTGGATAACTTAAGCTCTCCCGTGTCTCGAGACGCTACCCGACAAATTTGGAGGCTGTCGGATAAAGTCCCTAGGAGGAGTTCGTTAAAGTGCGGAGGGTGAAAAACGCGATAAATCGGGTTTTTTCCGACGCCGAAATCAAAATTCCCGACATCCTGTACGTAATGTGAAATCGCTCCAAGAGCGTTTTTTGTTAGTCTCCGCACCCTACAAATGCGTCGCGAATTTCGTTTGTTTCCGGGAAAGTTAAAGTTAAGCTGCCCGAACGTTAAAAACGGCGTTCGGCGTGGCCTACGCAATTTTTGGCGCAAAGTTGCGAAAGCTAGAAAAATTTCTAAGTTGCGACACTTCTGGGGCGCGTGCAAAATTTGGTGAGTTTTCACATATGTTGCGGGGGGTCAAAGTGCGCGCGAAATACTAAAATAATAATAATAATAATAATTAAAGCTGCGAGCAGCGTTGAACGGGTCTGAGTTCTGGCGGCCGCTTTTTGAGGAAAACTCACGATTTTCATATTAAATGGCGTTTTTCCCATTCCGAATTCTAAATGGCCGACTTCCTGTCGGTAATTTTATACTCCTCCGAGAGCGTTTTTTGTTTGTCTCTGCACCCTAGATATGCGTAGCGAGTTTCGTCCGTTTACGTGAAAGTTAAAGTTTTTGAGGAGTTAACGTTAAAACCGGAAGCGGGCGTTGCCATGGTAACGCCACATTAACTAACATCGGATTTGATGTAGAGCTGTTCGGGGCGTCGGTGTTAACCGTCGTGTGAAGTTTGGTGGCGTTCCGAGCGTGTCAGTTTGAGTTATGACATCATCGTGTTCCGTGGCGAGGGATGGCGTAGCATGGAGCGAAGGCTAAATTCGGCGGCGAATCGAGACGCGACCGGAGAAATTCGGAGTCTTCGGGAGGAAGCCCCAGGAAGAGTTGGTTAAAGTTTGGAGGACGAAAACCGAAAAAAACGGCGTGTTTTTTGGCGCTTTTTTCCGACGCCGAATTCAAAATGGCCGACTTCCTGTACGTAATTTTATATCCCTCCGAG